>JAQFZO010001969.1:0-13652 GCA_034695885.1 Geophilus flavus
GAATCGCGAGTTTTATTTTTCTGCTTAACAGAAGCCCTTGAAAAGACTCTTATAAAAAAATGAAGACAACGGTATGACAGGTTTTGGATTTTTTTCTCGAATTACTGTAACTTTTAAAGTAGAAAAACATCGTGAAAAGTTAAAATACGTAGAACTGCCATCCATATCTAAACTTCACTGCATTATTTATTTAAATGCCGCCATAAATCCTTTAAAAAGGCACTTTTACTTGTCTTTTTCCCTCTTTTTCCGAATAAAATGCATTTCATTTTACCACCAGAGAGCTATTTACGAACAGCCTTCCCAGATTAATACCTGTGGTCGTTATAAATATTATATAAACGTTTAATTTTAATCCCGAGTGAAGTTGCGATCATCAATTTTATTGTTTTCATTTTTATGGCTCCTGGATTATGTGGAATAGACAATTAACCTATCACAGTAAATTGCAAGGTCACGCATAGGTGCCAAGAGCGTGCAACTGAGTAGGAACTCGTAAGAAATTAATTTAATGCATCTGGGATGTGAGGAAATAATTTATATTGCAAATGAAAAAAAATGATGAGACTGCTGAGTAAAAAAAAAAATTTTGTAAGACTTAAGGTCGACAATTTTTGTTTATGAAATTTTTTTTAATGTCAATGACAAAAAAATTTAAAAAAAAAAAATCAACCCCAAAAGTTAAAAAAAGTTATTAATAAAAAAGGATTAAACTAGTTTTTCCAGTTCCCCACCTCCACAACGCCATTAAAAAATATTATTATTATTTTATACAATTTTTTTTCCTGTTAATTTAACTTGTATATAAAAATTTTTTCTTCAACTCGCCGCAATTTATTGCAGACCCAAAAAACAGTCTGACAAAATGACAATTTGAAGGTTACTGAATTCAAATGTAAATAAAGACATTTTCAAATGGCATCATCAATTGAGTAACCTTGCACTTCTGATTGCGTATATCCTTCTGAAAAAAATAATTTCAAACGAGTGTCCTGCGGTGCCCATTTTCAAGTAATTGGTGTAATTGGCAACATCAATGCACTGTGAATTCCAATTGGCGACTAGTTGGTTCACGGGTACATCAAATAATTTGAAAAATACCCTTGACAAATAACCAAGAAATTATGAAACGACTATCAGTCAATTATTCATTGCAATTTTGATGTAGTCTTTGACAAGTAACAACCTACATGAAGACAAATCTGCACTAATAAAAAGAAAAAAAATAGATTTAGACATTATACCTTACATTGCAGTCATCAAGGTGCATTAATCATCAGTACTTACACATAAGGAAATAAACGATTTATCATTTTTTATATACTGCAATAATTATAACTCCAAACTTTAGTTAAAAAGTATGGTAAGTTTTCATGTTTTAAATGTATTAGTTTTTTAGTTTATAAATTTTCTGCCATTTTTTTCTGTTATATACGTCGCCCTTTAATCTTTGACCTAATTTTTGGTATGTTTTGGTAATAAAAGCTTTCATTTTAAAAACAAATGGAAGATAATTTGTGGAATTATGTGAAATATGATGAATGGGAATGATTATACGTTGTATATTTACATTACGTGGTTTATTTGGCATCTGATTATTAGAATTTCAGGTATTTTGAAAAGCCTGAAAAGCTCAATAATTCATAAATCAAACTTAAGTGCAGGTAAAGCACGTGCTCATTTGATTCCATCTACAGAGTATTTTTCAACAAGTTGTCTGTAGATGGGGCTTTTAACTCCCAGATAAAATTGCTAGTTTCCTGCATACTTATTATGCCATTCCTAACCTAAGGATTTTTGAGTTCAAAATAATTTTTTAATGTTTAGTGAACAGTTGTGACAATAGATGGCATTCCTGTTGCCAGTACAGAAGGTCATTGACACGATTCTCAATTCTGGTTCAAACATCCTAAAAGCTAAAAATTTAAATTGATGGGTAAGAAACCCAATTATTCTTTTCAGTTTTTGACGATAAGACATTAATTAAAAGGGGTTTGAATGAAATTTGCCTCAGTTTTTTTGAATAAATGAAAAGAATAATCAGCATAATAACCTTCCAGCATCCAAATCATTAAACTTTTTTTTCCATTATATTCAGAAGGTCAAGGAAAATGGGAACTGAAATTTCATTGGCCAAACCCTTCCTACAATACAAAGACACATAAATCCAACATTTTTTAAAAATTAGGTTAAAACAAAAAAAATCAACACATTTAATAAAATTAACATCATCGATGTACAAAAAGGAGTAAAACAAGTCACAAACATCAAATCAAACCTTACATAATTTGCAACAACCTTCACCATCAACCATAGAAAATAGAAATGATTACACACGCCATGCAACGAGTTAAAAAATCCTGAATGAAAACTGAATTATCATAACAATAATCTCCGCAATCCCAACACGAAAACAAATGACTAATAAAATTACACACCTATAATCAATAAATATTTTCCCCTTGAAATTTTTTTTTTGCGTTAAGGAGGCCGGCTAGAAAATTATATTTCATAATATTTCATAATAAAAAATGAAAGGTCATGAAATTTCAAACAACAGACCCACACAGATGGATAAAAGGGGGATCGTTTCGATAAAATGATAATGATTGTATTTCATATCGCGAGACCTACCATCTCCTTGTTCATCCCTCACAAATACTAATTGTACCGTGGTTGGTACCATTTCATTATTGCCATTTATCTTTGGCAGGGTGGTCTCCTATAACGACGGCCCACCCGGTCAGATACGGTCACGATAAAACAAGTGGAGCATTTTGGGTAACGAATTCGAAACCTCTATGCCTTATTTCTGATGGATTTATGGCGAACATGATAAACCTTTATTCATTTTTTGGCTTCGAGCGATATCACGAGCACCTTTGGTAACCCTAAAACCATCAAAAATCCATCTAGGAGAAAAATTGAATGGGGAAAATGAAAAAAAGTCCATTTTCCTTGCTCACTAATTGATATCGAGCCGATTTTTAAGTGTCTTCTGGTTAAAGGAAGCGCAGGAAGGGAAAAAATTCTCACATCACAAGATGAGTTGCCAAGATAAAATTTTTCTTTTACTTGTACATGTAGGGTCTTGCCTCTGGATGAGCACTTTTTTTTTTGTCCTCAAATTTCTTAACGACCTTCGCTATTATAGAAGTAGAGGCCGAGACATTTCTGACATGTCGTGCTTTCTGAAGAAGCCGAACTAATGACTTGTTGCAAGACCAAACAACACGTGATCTCCAACATTGAATTTTTTTTTGTTGAAAGGTGATTTTATTTTATATCTTACTTTGGTTTAGTGTTTCTTAAATGATGTTGATTTTTGGGAAAAAAATGTTGGGTAAGTGTTGCACGAGGTTGGTTTGTTTATAATGGCACATTTATAATCAAATGTAAATGTTATTACTGTGGTATGAATGTTTCTAGTGTTTGTAGTGTTTGTACAATAGTTATTTTTATTATTCAAACACTACAATGGCTAAAGGGAATTTTGTCACAAAATGGCGGTGATGGAACGATATGAAAAACGATGAAAACGGATTTCCGCTTCCGGAAATCAATTCGAGAACCGCTTTCGTGAAAATTGACAAAAAAGTAGTTTTGCGCATCTTTTTCGAATCATTTCCGTTGCGGAAGCAGTGAATGGTGAATATGCAGCTATTGTTCTTTTAGTTTTCTTTTTTCATTTTCCATGTCTCCATTGATGATTTGGATTTCTGGTCGTACTTTTCCACTCAAAATTTTAGTTTTTTTTTTTATTCCCCTTTTTTGCTATGCCCGCGGTGTCTTCTTTCCACTGGGCCACTGGGCATTGACTGGGCCATCCCAACACAATGGAGACGCGCTGTATGATTATGGTATATCAGAATTGTAACGTATTGGATCGACTGTACTGTATTTTAACAACTTTGTTTCTAAGGAAAATTGTATTGATTATATTGGCCAAAGCAGCTGTTAGGGACCTTAAACTCTATTTATCCACCATCCAACAAGTCTTATCCATCATTTGAGAATAAATTAGACACGCTATCACAATTTAAAAGTATCATTTTCTAACTTACACGCATTAAAAAATTCAATTTTCAAGTAATTTTCCTCTAACCCATCACATAACAACCATAAAACTCAATTTAAATTACACAAACAAAAAACTCATTATTTCATATCAAACAATAAGAACAAAAAAAAAAATAATTCAAATTTGCCAAAGATAATTATACATATATCAACTTAATTTCAATCAACTCACTGCAACAAACCAGGTGCAAGCAGAAACTATTAACTATTGCATGACTTCTTTTTTGTTGTATACATCCAGCATTCGAAATAACATCAACCCTTTACCCTAATTAATACAGCAGGGCGCAGGCATCAAACATAAACTTCTCCTCACTTTAATTTTCTACTTAACCTTTCTTCTCTACGTTTTTTCCTTCCAATTCCCCATTTTTTTCTATACAACTCATCGAATCAAACTATCAGTACTTACTTGACTCCTCCCATTCATGTGCCAGTGGAAGCCGCTGGGCCTTTCATTTATACATTAAACAAAAAAAATGGCGCCCCTGTTTTTGATTATTAGAAGCCGATGGTTATAATTATTGCCGAGCACGTGGGCATTGACACTGGCAGCAGATGCGCACGCGACGACTTCATTTTTCATGGGCAGCACGTGCTCTTAAAAAACTTGAGGTCCGAGACGACAATTTTAGAAACTTGCTGCCAGTCCGCATTGCTTCACACCCTAAAGACGGAAATTTATTTCCCCAGATTGCTGCTTCGATTGTAGCGAGCCTGCCGAGTGCCAAAACTCGGTCTGCATGCAAATTTACCATAAATTAACTGGTCGATATCATCTCGTACATAAACTTAACACTTGCAAACGGGTAATTAGAAACGTTCGCACCTTTCACCAAACCAAACACTGTGGTTTGCAATTAATAATTTAACGTATAAAGCAGTCAGAAAAGTGGAAACGTCGAGAAATAAAGTGTAATTTTTGAAAATTTATTTCTTTGGTTCAAGTTTAAGTAAACTTACTCATCAGTAAATTAGTTTTGAAGAATGTTAACCCTTAAAAAAAATTTTTTTTGACTTTTTTTTGATCGGAAATAACTGGTATGACAGGCCAAACGATACTTTTTCATCTTTTTTAATTGCATATTTCATTTTATATTACTTCTCTTTCAAACATAATTTTACTACAATTTTTATGAGACTCAAATTTTTATTACCCCCAAATAGGATCATTTGCAACCATATTTTTCAAGGTTCATGCTTTATAGGCGTCCTTCTTCACGTATTGCTACTTTATACGATTTCTAAAAGCTAATAAACAAAAACTCATCTTTTTTTACATAATATCATCCTTTGAAAAAAATGCATTACATAAAAAAGTAAATAAAATAGAAGGGGAATTAAGACCCAAGTAGATCGAATCGTATAAAAGCCTTTTTGAGTGTGTAATGTATTCCGATCACGTATCCGGCTACTGTGGGTTGGTTACCCAAGTTAAATTACCTTGAAAGAAAAAATTGGTAGGATGATACACAAATTTAGCTCGGGGTGGAGATTACGGGAAAATTTAGGTAGAAATGCATTAAAAATAAAGTTATAGTTGCACGATTATATACATGTGAGGATTTCACCTGGGGTCAATGTGTTTAGCATTTTCTTATTGATGAAAAAACAAAATTCCACTTGTAAACAAATCCTTTTATTACAAAAAATAACTGTAATCTTCCTACAGCGGTATGAAGTATGTAAGAAAAGACAGAATTGCTCACAAAGATGCATCAACCCCTTCTAAAAAAAATTTGCAACAAATTTTGCAAGTTTTTGGCTACTTTTTAAAAAAAATATGCAAAATTTTAAAACAAAAAAGCCTCATTAATTAAACTTTGTAAAAATTTTGCACACTATATAGGGCTGAAAATCTTTTATAAAAAAAATCAAAATTTGCAAAAATTTTACATATCTTTTTCAGCGGGGACAAAATGAATTAAAAAAATGCTAGCTGCATTCAAAAACTAAAACAAATTTGTCTTTTAGTTGTGTTTTGTGTTTTAGACGTCATTTGTTCTCATTAAACTGAGAATTAATGAGAAATAAGTTATGCCTAAAACACAATTTTTGTTTTAGTTTTTGAATGCAGCTACTCTTTTTCCCATAACTTTAACCATCGACCCCTAAAAAATTGGAAAACTTCTTCCCAGTAATTGAAGGCCATGACAGATTGTAAAAAGCCAGAAGTGTGACATACAGACAAGACCTGGGCTAGGCCCTGCAATTACATTACCCGTATTTGACATTGTCAAAACAAAACATAGCCAGACAAGACACAAACCACACACACACAGAAACAAAAAAATCGACAGACAATAGTACAAAAGGTCCGAACTAATTGTATTTTATGTGAGTAGAATAAAGTAAGTCTTCAGTTTACTCTGTAATCTAATCTATACAGTAGTTTCAAATATTAAATGATCATCTCGTAAATTTACTTATTAGATATGGCAGTGATGCGAGTCACTTACCATTAAGATTATGCCTTGATTGTGAAAAGAATACTTAACACTTAACTTCTCAATGACTTAGAAAGAAAAAAAAATAAAATCACCAAGATCAGTTTTTTCCTGTGTTCTTTTTTTAATTGGTCACTTGGTTTTTTATTCCCCTTTTTTCCCCTCCATTCATCAAACGAACACAATTTGAGCATTAGGGATAGAAATGAATCTAATGTTAAGAATGTTTTTTTAAATAAATTTCACATTAAGGTCCCTTGGGTGGTCTTTGAACGATGCCCAAGGGTTGTGATGGGACAGTATTGGAGTTCCATAATTGGGCTAATAAATGATAGCCTATAGGGAAAGGATAAGGGAATTAATTTCTAACATGTTATAAAAAAAATTGTAAAGGAAAGGCGACATTTTAGGAATTCCACATGAAAAAAAGGATTATTTATTACTTGTTAACAATTTGCAATTTCTTATCTGTAGCTTTTAAGTTTTAATTGATGGAAAAAAAAGGATGAACACATTACTTTCCCTTTGATTTTGATCCAAATTGTACTCTGATGGTAAGAGGCGTCAACTGGGTCGTACCTAACCTAGAGTTTTGGGAATCGCGGTTTTCCAGGGGGAGTTGTGGATGTTTTTCGATGGGTTTTTGATGGATTTTACAGATCAGGGGGGTTTAAGGGGTTTTTAGGTCGTCTTGGGAGTGTTTTTGGGTGATTAATGGGAGGTTTTTGGGCTGTTTTGCTTGGTTATGCATCCCAACAGTTTTCATCCAATTTTCCATATGCGAAAAGTTAAACCCGAGTGTAGTTTGTGAGTCATATTGTAAGTTTAGTTTATAGCATAGATAATAGATATAAATACCAAAAACCACTGGAAAGCTATCAAAATCTCCAAATACCATCCAAAGCATCCAAGAAAATCACAGAAATTTTCCAAAACTACTTTTAAAAATCGCTGTTTTCTAGTCAGTCTTTCAGAATCAATTCTGTTTACCGTATATACAAGTAGAATTGTTAAAAATTGAAATTTGTAATTTTGTTTCCGAGTTTTGTTGCTTGTCCCATATAACCTTCGCAGCCGCTGAGGACCTTAAACCATACTATACTACTTTTACTATACTCTCTGCTTCTAACGATTCGACCTTTAAAAGATAAAAAGATGAACCAAAACTGGTTTTCTCAATGAATAACCCTATGATAAAGCATTGATTTTGACCCAAATTGTAAAAATACAAACCGTACGTAATAAAAACAGCACAAATAAAGAGATAGAGATTATAGTTTTGATAAAACTGGTTTTGTATTGACTTCTGTGCAATGATAAATCGCAGTTTCGAGCAGAATAATTGAGTTTGAAATTGAAAATGGCATTTGTGAGTCAATTTAATAGAACTACATTTCAGCTTGGACATCTCGAAATAAACAACATTCCTTCTGTATTACTTTATATCATGAAGTTCGCGGTATGGGTGACATTTATTGTCAAGGCCTTCCATACATATAGAATAATCCTTCTGCTTCTAATCGCTTGGACTTATATGGGCAGAACGTTTTGCAATATAAAAGTTAGTCAGTTCTTTTACAAACTAGCAAAACATTTGTCTTCTTTATTGCTCTTTTCTCATCAAACGCTAAATGGAAAAATAATTAACTCCCGAAATTAATTGCACATGCTCTGAATTCATTTGAAGCGCATGCCCAGCGGAAGTTGTCAAACGAGGTGCCAAGTCGGGAGTATTAACAGGGTGATCACTTATGTTTTAACTGAATACTTCGCAGTGGCAATGGTGCAAAACGATGAGAGGAAAACGCTTGATCTTCCTCAATCGATTTCTTTGAAGTCAAGCCGACAGTGGGAATTTCTCTCACCTTCGATAATTAATATGCACATTAATTTCACAAAGTAGAAATTAACAAAAGGGTCGTTGGGTGGTCCCTTTGAATTAAAACGTGTGAATTAAAATTAAATGGAGCAAAAAATAAAAAATAAAATAAAAGGCGTGTATTAACGATGATCAACGTGTGGCTAAAGACAGTTGATTAAAGACAATTTGTGACAGCATGATTGCTTAATAGGTGACAAATTACGAGTGGAAGTCATAGGAAGTGGTGTCAATGTTCTTGTAATTAAGGTAAACGTCATTAAGAACCTTTGCTGACACTATGAACACTGTCATTAGTGATATTTCTGACAGTTTTTTTCGAAGCTTTAATAACACATCCGAGGGTATTTTGATCAGCCATCATTTATCAGTGTCAATTGCTGAGTTAAGAGAGTGAGAGTGAAAGTTAAACCTTGCTATAATGTCGATTCAAGTTGAACTGACGGAACCTTCAACTAGAAATGAAAAAATTAAAAAAAAAATAATTGGTTAAACCTAACAAAAAAATTTATAAAATTTTTGCAATTATTTTACAAATATTGTGTGCAAAAATTTTGCAAAAGTTAATCTATAGATTTATGTTTATAAAAATTGTAAAAAAATTTTTATTTTTGACTTGTTTTGCAGTTTAATGTGCAAAATTTTGCAAAATTGAAAAAAGTGGTCAAATACTGTACTTGCAAACTTTTTACACAATTTACGCAAATTTTCTACGAACTTTTATGTGTGCCTAACGCATTAAAACAAGTTCATTTAATACATCAATAACATTAACACATCAATAAACATTAAGTTTTTATTAATTAAACAAAAAAAAACCAAAACTCATCACCACCATAAATCCAATTTCTGTTTTATGATCGAACTATGAATAAATTATATATTTTTTATTAGCATAATGAATGCTTACTAAATTAAAATGATTTATCAAGGTTGAACACGAGTTTATTCTGGTCATTGTCAGTTCTAAGTAATTAAAAAACCCCACGACTTTAAAAAGTGCAATTAAAGATGAACATGAGTATATAAAAGTTAGGTTAAAAAAAAAGAAAAAGGTGACAGAAACAAATCTTCGGTCACAGCAAACTTGCAGTATTTAATGAGTTCATTTCATATTTCATGCTTCGTGACACTGGGGATGTAAACAAAGCACCCACTGGGCAACTTTCCCACACACTTTGTACCTGCTGCTCCTTCTTTTCCCTCCATTTTTTTTACCTTCATTTTATTTTTCTACAGTTACACTTTACGATGACTATATTTCTTCCAGATACTAATTACCCAACTAGAGAACTACCATTGAAAATAAGCACAAAATGAGTTGATGAGCTGTCACTTGAAACCACATTCATTACTTACGAAATAATTATTAATTATTTCCCACGTACAAAAGTCGGAATTTCGGGTACTACCGTGTAGAATTAACGACCCACAAATATGCCTCGTAAATTTTAATAAAATTCCAATTCCAAATAAAATTAAAAGGACGATAAAATTATAGAAATATAATAGTTTTTGACAAGGCCGAATGCCTACATAAAATGCATGATAAAAATACGTTTAGTCTGTTATCAGTGGATAATTGAGAGCCTATAAATTGGGTAGAGGTAGCAATCTGCATGTGTGTGTAGTAATGGCTGAAGCAGATTACAAATTTACTGAATAATAAGCGTATGTCAGATTGGATATGATAAAGCGACTCTGACCTTTGATTTGTTCAGGACCAGGAACCTCATTTTTCACAGTTCATCTTGTTTTAGCTCGCAGCCACCATTTGGACACAGTCTCGGGATCGAAAACAGCAGCTGAAAGTTGAAGTAAAGACATTTGATCAGACATGTTTAATCAAACCACTATATGAATCAATATTAAAGGGCATAAAAATGAGACGTGGCCTAGTTATTAAAGAAGTTTAATGCTGTATCTTCCATGAATTATATTGCAATGGGACAAACAGCAGAATAACAAGTAGAAAAATTAAAATCACACACTAAGAAATGGAAACTCAGCTTTTGAAGAATAATCAAATTGAAGTTTAAACACGAGCTACATTACAAGAAATCTTAAGCAGGAAAAACAACTCAAAAATAGTTTTGCCTCTTTTCAAGGATTCAAAATGGGCTGAATTGATGAATTATAGTTAAAAATTCACATAAGCACAGTTAAAATAAAACGTAATTACGGTACTAATTAAGCATGCTTAAAATGACAAATTTTCTTTAATCGATCTGCAGGTTGGTCAAAATTAATTTTTCGTGTAATTCAATCTATCAAACCAGCTGCAATCAATTGGTATACAGCAAGTTGGTATTACTTAAACATGGATACCAATTGATTTGCAGTTGGTTTGATCCATCGAATTACATGTTCAATTAACTTTAACCATGTCTGCAGATCAATTAAGCCATGATGCTTAGAAACCTGTAATTTTAGGCATGTTATAGACTATTTTAACTACGATTCAACAGTTCAGCTCATTTTTCTTAACAATTCTAAAATCACAGTAAAAATTTCTTAAAGTGCAAACCACCCAAGTCCTAATTTTCGAAATTCATGTTTATTGCTTGTAATTTTCTACATAAAAAAAAGATTTATATAAATATTTGTGACCAGATTTTAAATAACCTGCTCCTGGTGTTGCATCAGTTGTTTATTCCATGTCTGACAAACTGTCTTAGCATACAGGCAAAATTAATAAATAATTTATACGTAATCATAATGGGGCACATTCAGAAGTCGTATTTCATCACTACAATTATTTTTTCATACTCGATCCACATAAGACAGAAGCTGACTGAAATCGACTTAGGTTCTAAGGGCACAAAAAAAATAATCACATTTTTTTCATCTAACGTAATTTTTTCTTTTCAATTTTCAATTTGAATCGGTGGGTCAGATTGCACGCCTCTGGAATGAACTACTGAGAAAACTAGCTCTTCCGTAAAAGATACCCACCATGACCATAACACAACATCAAGGCCAAATCGTGCCATCAATAAAGCCAGAGAAGATGGTTCATCAGGCCGTAATTTTCACGCCACATTCATTCACACTTTAAAACCTGTATTTAACACTCGATCCCCAAGGTGATCTCACAAGACTTTAACACGTTGCTACTGTTCGTACCCCGATCTACACGACCTACAGTAACTCCCGGCCACAACACACCTTCCATTTCACGGCCCACGCCCTTTTAACACCAACCTAAGGAACCAACAAGGAACCCACCAACGACGCAAATCATTATAACGATATAACATTTCCTTCAAAAAACATGCCAGTCGACAAACAAGATTTGAAAAACGGATGAAAAGAGTTGATCGGCTTGCTTTAAGGGGTGAATATTCCAGTCGCAGTGTCTGGGTTCCCAACCCGAGCCCTTCCGTAGGCTAATAATTATAGGCTTTCTCCACTCGAAGTTTGGTGTCTCTTAATCTTAACCGCCTGAATCTACATCATGTGCGTTTGTGCCTTTGGGCTCAGTTATCAGTCTCCTACAAGTGGTAATTATAGAGACCATCCTTAGTTGGCTCGGCTGCCCCTTTTTTGGACTAGACTCTGCTGAAGGAGAAGAAGAAGAATACAAGTGTATTCTCATTCTTCGAGTTGCACAATAAACTACATTTCCCCTCTAGCCCCTATGTGAAATGAAAAATGTTTTTTCGGGAGCATCAATAAAATAATGTCACAAGAATATGAGAAAAAAGGTGGTTTAAGAAACTAGTTTTTTTCTGTCAGGGTTATAATATGGCATTAAAGTAAATTAAGGTTTACTGAATATGTCTGGTTCTGTGCTATTCAATTAAAAAATTGCGACTTTTTTTTCAACTGGATTTATATGCAAATGTTGCATTCCAAAAATGGCTGTGTGATGAGTAATGCTTTATAGTCTATAATAAAATCTGGTTAAGGCAAATTTAAAGGAAGGAATTTGGTTTGAAATGTAGCGACTGAATTAATTAACCAGACTCCACACAATTAAGTAGTTTTTTTTGTTTTTTTATCAGTTGTTTGCAATTTCTGTTTGCGATTGTTCAGGAAACGACAAAACATTATAGTAATGTCCATATGAAAAAAGTGATACATCAGAACTATGTCTGAAACATATTGTAAATATTGTATATCTTGTGAAAATATAAAAATAGTAAAATACAGATATAGTTTGATTATATTCAAAATATATGTAGTAAATTATATTTTAACTAGTGTTGTCATAATGTTGCTTAGCAATGTTATCTGCTTTGCTGCGTGCGCACCCCTGGTAAAAAAATTTGCAAAAATTGTGTAAAAATTATGCAAGAATTTGGCCACTGTTTTTTGAAAAATTTTTGTACTTTAAACCATGCAAAACAGTAAGTCACAAATGTAAATTTTACAAAATGTTTGTAAGAAAAATTAAATCTTGCGAAATTTTTGTAGAAATAAATCTGCTGGATTAAATTTTGCAAAATATTTCCACAAAAATAACCACAAAAGTCGAATTTTGTAAAATATTTGCAAAAGTCTGAAATTTTGACAGAAAAATACAAAAAACTTTACAAAAGTTTTTTAGCTGGGACAATACGAATTTTAATTTTAAAAGAGAAATTCCCACTAAAACCAACTCGTAAGACAAAATGAGAAACCAATTCCGGTAATAAATCAAATTTTCACTCAAAATACTTTCGAATCAAGCGATAACTCAAATTTTCATTCAAAATACTTTCGAATCAAGCGATAACTCAAATTTTCACTCAAAATACTTTCGAATCAAGCAATAATTCAAATTTTCACCCAAAATATTAAGCGACAATTCAAATTATCCACAGACAATTACAAATCTTTTATTTTATACGACCGATCAAATTGATTAGATTACTTTCCCTCCGTAGGTTGATAACGTGTTGTTACGTTACGATTGGTGAAATAGAAATTAAATTTTAATCATAAAAACTTGTTTACAAATTAATAACAGAGTATTAAGTATTTTTCTAATAAAAAGAAGATAAATTTATCCCCAAGGTCAGTAAGTCTAGGTCAAAACAATTATTCTTTCTCTCAATATAGTCACGGTAAATTTTCATGAATTTTTCATGCCTGTGTGATAATGAACTTGTTTCAAGTACGAGTTAACTCGCTGGAAAATATCGCGAACAACAGAAGCAAAAACACTGCCTATGGGCAAATGGTTCAAATTGGTAAGTGGCCACCATGACTAACCCAAAGGACATTATCAACTCGACTCCAACATGCTATTCTATAATCAT
>JAQFZO010001970.1:0-13652 GCA_034695885.1 Geophilus flavus
ATAAAAGTATTTAAAGAAAAAAATATAACAAAAAAATAATAATTTTTTTTTCAAGATGTAAACAAATGTTTTTGAGGCCAGTAGTAAACAATAGTAACCCTAAAATGATCCAAAGTGCAAATAAATGATAAAACAGATGTTACCCGCCTTCCCAACGAATGGATGCCATGCCAGTGTGTTTCAGGGCATTTTCAGTACATTAAATATAAAAATAAAGTGACGTCATTCCGGTTATATCCGTTTAAGGTTGCCTTGCCTGTTTTCTGATGTTTGGTATATGGAAGCTATTGATGTTTTTTTCAACCGTCCCGATGTTGAATGCGGATGTTGATTTGTGTTGAAATTTATGTAATATGAATGGCCGTGGGCCTTGTGATTCACTGCTCGGAGTTTTGATGGTGTTGTTGAACATTGTTTAACATGCGTTGTCGAAAACGTTGAAAAAATTCACTGGACAAGAATTGTTGACATGCATTGTTGAAACATCAAAGAATTTCATTGTTGAACAATTGAAGACATACATTATTGGACAATTGAAGGCATTCATTGTCAACAATTATAAAAATTCATTGCTGAAGAATCAGAAAAAAAATTGTCAAACATCTGAAGACATGCATTGTTTAACAACTGTGAGTCATGCATTGTTGACTTTTAGACATTCATTGTCAAACAGTTTAAAAAATTCATTGTCATACAATTTAGTAAATTCCTTGTTAAGCAATTGGCAATGTCCATTGTCGAAGACCCGAAGACATGCATTAAAGACATGCATTGTTGATCACTATTGCAAATGCATTGTCAACCATTGTTTCACATGGATTGTCGACCATTGCTAGACACCATTCTTAGACACACATTGTTAACCGCCGTAAACCCCGCATTATCAACCATAATTGAACATCATCAAAAACACATTGTCAAACTTTTTTTATCAAACCAAAACCCATTTTTCTCAATTGGCATTATTCACCACCAACAATCAAATCAAAAAAACCTCAATAACCATCCAACTCCAACATATCGACAAATCCGGGCAAGCGAAACATCATCGGAAAACATAGGCAACCCTTACAGTATCCGCTGTTGGAATCGCACTAAAATTCATAGCAATTGCTCAAAAGAAAAAACAACAAATTTTATATTTTGCCAGAAAATTGCATAGAATTTTTCACCGAAAAAATAAACAAAAATCGAAAAATGTAATATTCAAAGGGTTAAAAAAATTCAACTGACTTTTTCTAAGAGATAAATTTCAAAGTGATTTATTATTATTATTATTAATTATTATTATTATTATTATAAAAAATCAATTTAAATATTTTGTTCATTTCTGTGTTTTTCTTTTTTTTTACCGTATTATATAGAAAAATAAAAAGTTATTAAAAATAATTAAGTGTTAATTTATTTCCCTTTTAATTGATATGATTTTTTCATCGGAACAAAAAATTGGGTCAAATTGGTCACAAGGTTCGATTTGACGTTTGAACAGATTAACATTATTTTAAAATAGATTGCGTATGGAAAAAAATATGTTGATGTGGGTCAGGGTAAAAATTCATAAAAAAATTTTTAAAATGGCGGATGAATGACCTTTACGTGATATTTTTCAATAAAAAAATTATTTAATTCACTTTTAGTTTCTTATATAATAAAAATTGATTATTTATTTCTTTATTTAATTAATTTTTAAATTAAATTATTTATTGAAAATTATTTTTTGATATTTTTCAATTTTTGCAAAATTATTTTTTGATATTTGATATTTAAAAAATATTTTTTGATATTTTTAATTTTTAAAAAAATTATTGTCATTATTGGAAAAATTTTTCAACAATGATGATTTTTGTAACAAAGTCAAGAATGAATTTAATTAGTAATGAAGTATGCTCAGCTTAACAAGGTAAAAACTTTTAAAAAAATCTAGTTTGTTCAACAATGGTGTTAGGTAACAATGAAATTTTTTATGTATATGAATTTTTCTAATTTTTTAATTTTAAAAAAATATTTTTTGATTTTTTTTTAATTTTTTAATTTTTAATTATCATTTCAGTCATTGTTGAAAAACTTTTTCAACAATAAAATTATGCAACAGTAAGTTTTTTGTAACAAAGTCAACAATGAATTTAATTAATAATGCATTTTGCTCAACTACGTAAGACATTATTCAACAATGGTTAGGTAACAAAGAAAATTGATGATTTTTTTAATTTTGTAATTTTTTAATTATTTAATTATTTAATTGTTGAAAAATTATTTTTGATTTCTATAATTTTTAATAAATAACTTTCTAATTTTTTTAATTTTTTAATATCTTGATAATTATTTTTTGATTTTTTTGATTTTTTAATTTTCTGATTTTTTGATTTATTTTTTAAAAACAATTTTAGTCATTTATTATTTTTTAAGCTTGATTTATTTTTTTAAATTGATATTTGGGAATTGTGGGTAAAAAAAAATCTTCGGCCATTTTTAGATTATTTAAAAGTAGGTCAGTATCATCGGTTTCACTTCGACCCACTTTCTCCTGAAATAATCTTCAAGTCCCTTTTTTGAGTATCTCATCATTCTTTTTTTTGTTTCTCTCAAAGTCTCTCTTAATGCGACGTGAAAAAAATGCGGTCAAGGTTTTTCACCCGATTATAAAAGTTATGGGTGCATAGAAATACAAGGAAAAGGTTGGATACGAAGATAGATAAGTATAAAGTTATTGGTTTTTTTTTATTGTGTGATGATGTTTAATGTTTAATTGATGTTTAATAAATGTTTGAGGGGAGGGAATTGTTGCAATTGTTTAAAAGATTGGTTTTTTTAATTGTTTGATTGTTGAAATTTTTTAAGCTGTTGTATTGTTGAGGAAGGTCATTGTTGGGAAAATTGTTCAACAATGAAATTAATAATTATGCAACAGTAATTTTTATAACAAATTCCTTCATGCAGTATGCTCGACTACGTAAAATATTATAAAACTCCAGTTTGTTCAACAATGGTGTTAGATAACAATGAAATTTGTTGAGTAATTTACATTGTTGGAAGAAATTGTATGTTGAGTAATTTACATTATAAAGGAAATTTATTGTTGAGAACTTTCCATTGTTGAAGAAAATTATTATTGAGAACTTTACATTGTTGAAAAAATTATAAACAAAAAAAACAACAATATTTTTTCATATCCATATATTTTTAAGAATAAAACAATAATTTTTAATCAACTCAACCAACAACAAAATTTTTCAACAATGAACAACAACCTCAACAAAACAAAAATTTTACCAATCTAATTGCTCAACAATGAAACTTATTCAACAATACATTAAAATTTCAAAAAAATGATATAAATAAACAACAATAACATGTTCAACAATAAAATGATGCCAAACAACAGTCATCCAACAATGCAATGAGGACAACAATGAAATATTCTTAAACAATACCCCCAACAATACAACTTTTTAAAAATTCTAATTTTTTCCTCTCCCTATTTAAAACAGAATTTTTAATAACAATAAACTTGATCTGAGGTTAGATGAAGCAAAATCTCAAATGATCATCTGAAAAACCGCAATTCACAGCCAAGGTCTAGTCAGTGGCATCAAAGGGTCAGGGACATAGAATACAAAAAAAAATTTTTCTACTTATACATACATATAAGTACATATAAACAAATACATATCTTAAAAAATAAAGAATTATAATTAATAGCCAGGTGGGAGCAATTCTAAGGTCATAGAAAATAGTTTCCGAAGAATCCGAAGTATATTTGTAAAATTTTATATTCCCATAATTTAATTTTTTTTCTATAATTATCATCATAAAAAAAGGAAAAATTTCTGTTTTTAAAACAATTTATTATAAAAAAATCACTGAATCAATTGGCAGGTGGAACAATTAAGGTCAACAATAAAATAGAAGGATAAAAACTTGTATTATTAATAAATGCAAGTAATTGACTTGTTTATGACATCATCAATTTAAACAATGCTCAGCTGCCTGCAGTTAGTGGAGTTAAGGTCAGTGTATAGTAATGATATGAATAAGGTTTAAAAATAATTGTTTTATGAATTGAAATGTTTTTTTTTTATTTTTTTATTGTTGAAAATTTTTTTGAACAATGGAATTGATTGATTGATAAGGGAATTGATTGTTGAATAATTGGTGGAAAAGTTGTTTTTAAATGTTGAAGGAGGTTTGTTTGGATTTTGAATGTTGTTACATTAAAGTTTTATCATTTTATAGAGAAATATTTTATTGTTGAATCATTGTTGATCAAAATTTTTATTGCCTATATTATTGATCAACAAATTTTATTGTTACCATTATTGAACAAAAACTTTTACTGTTTAATAATGTTAATGAGAAAAACTTTCCACCAATTTTGTTTTCCAATGAAAGTTTTGTTCAATAATATTGATTATCAATATGGTATTAATAATGCAATTTTTGATCAGCAATAGGAACAATAAGTTTTTCTCTTGCAGTGACTTCAGTCCAAAAATATTTAAAACATTGTCAAACAAAAAATTCATTGTTGATTCACTCAAATTTTATTATTGAAATCTAATTGTTGAACCACCAAAATTCATTGTTGAATCACCATAAATTCATTGTTAAATCACCAAATTTCATTGTTGAACTACCAAAATTCATTGTTGAATCACCATAAATTCATTGTTGAACCACCAAATTTTATTGTTGAATCACCAAAATTCATTGTTGAATCACCATAAATTCATTGTTGAACCACCAAATTTCATTGTTGAACTACCAAAATTCATTGTTGAATCACTATAAATTCATTGTTGAACCACCAAATTTTATTGTTGAATTACCAAATTTCATTGTTGAACTAAAATATATTGTTGAACAAAAAATTTACCACAAAAGAAATATTCAGTATTGAACAAAATTTTACTGTCAAGAAATCCATTGTTAACAATTCATTGTTAAACCATCAAAATTCATTGTTGAAGAAAAAAATCATTGTTGACCAATCAAAATTCATTGTTGAAGAAAAAAATCATTTTTGACAAATCAAAATTCATTGTTGAACAATAAATTCACCACCGAAGAAAAATCAATTGTTGAACAAAAAAATCCATTATTGCAAGATCTATTCAACTTTCAAAACCCCTCTCCCTCAAACCTCATCTCAAAAACACCAACAAAACCTAAAACCCCTTAAAACTACCACATTATATCAAAAAGAGCCATTTTGGATGTCCTCGAACATGCCGCCTCCTCCACCCACGCGCCATCGGTGGCCTAATTTTGCAGCCATTCGACGCAAGGTAAGCTAGAGGATTGGTTCTTCCGATGGAGGTCGTCCGCATCTAAACTGACTCTCTCGTTACCAAGGACGCCAAGACTCTACTTACGTCATCATCGACTTCTCTAATCATATCTCCAGTCACGAGGTTAATATTATGTACAAACATACAACACCACAACTCGATGTAATTAAAAAATAAAAATAAAATATTATCAAAGGGACCTAATTCCAAATGACCATATTAGTGGGTTTTTTTCGTGAGTGATTCAAGAACGTGAGGTTTGATAAGTCAAACGTTATGACCTTAATTAGACTCAGTTATTACTGGAATGGAGGAAAAGTTCTTGTTCTGAGTTTACGTGGCAAGAAATTTACAGATTTTTTATTTGGAGTCAAAATGTTCAACAATTGTTCTACAATATTCATCAATTGTTCTACAATGTTCATCAATTGCTCTACAATTGCTCAACTATTTCAATAATAAAGTTTGTCCAACAATAAAAATTTTTCTGTTCTAAGTTAATGTTCTAAATTTCTTCAATTGTACTACAATTGTTCAACAATGCTCATCAATTGCTCTTCAATTGTTCAACAATGCTCATTAATTGCTCTACAATTACTTAACAATGCTCATCAATTGCTCTACAATGTTCAACAATTGTTCTACAATGTTCAACAATTGTTCAACAATGTTCAACAATTGTTCTACAATGTTCAACAATTGTTCTACAATGTTCATCAATTGCTCTACAATGTTCAACAATTGTTCTTAAATGTTCAACAATTGTTCTACAATGTTCAACAATTGTTCAACAATGTTCAACAATTGTTCTACAATGTTCAATAATTGTTCAACAATTGTTCAACAATATTCAACAATTGTTCTACAATGTTCAACAATTGTTCAACAATGTTCAACAATTTCAATAATGAAGTTTGTCCAACAATTAAGTTTTTCTATGATCTAAGTTTGTTCTAAATTTCTTCAACAAAAAAGTTCTTTAACATTTAATTCCTTCAACAACTCTTTTTATCAATTTCTTCAATAATGATGTTTGTCCTATAATTTCTTCAACAAAAAAGTTGTTTAACATTTAATTCCTTCAACAAGACTTTTTATCAATTTCTTCAATAATAATGTTTGTCCTATAATTTCTTCAATAATAATGTTTGTCCTATAATTTCTTCAACAATAGCTAAAAAATTTCTTCCCATAATAAATTTTAACAATTTCTTTAACAATTCCTTCACTAATAAAGTTTGTTCAACAATTTCTTTAACATTTCCTTCAATAATACATTATGTTTAACGATTGTTCATCAACATCTTTAACAATACAGCTTGTTTAACAATTGTTCATCCATTTCTTCAACAGTAAGTATATACTAACTGTTTATTCAACAATTTCTTCAACAGTACGTATACGGTTTATTCAACAATTTCTTCAACAGTACAGTTTGTTCAACAATTGTTCAACCTTTAATAGTGTTACAATTATTTAACATTTAATAATGTTCAACAATTTCCTCAACAATAATGTTTGTTCAAAAATGTCTTCAACAATTTCCTCAACAATAATGTTTGATCAAAAATGTCTTCAATAATTTCCTCAACAATAATGTTGGTTCAAAAACGTCTTCAACAATTTCTTTAACAATGAGATTAATGAACAATTTCAGAATCCTACCCCACACTCAAAGTCTCCAACAATACAGAACAATGAAACTATCTCCATTTTTCAGCTAAAACCCATTCCCTATTCCAAGAAAACTCAAAACCAAAACATCTCTACTGTACCTAATTACCAATCCCAAACCAACAGGGAAAAAAATCCACATCTGAATTTGTCAACCATTGTAAAACTACATAGGAAGCAACAGTTCCAACATAAACAAAACCTAATTGTAACAGATAAAAAACTAAACGACATGCCTGAAGCAACATTCAATTGGTTTATTATTTCACCATCAACAACCAACAACCATTTTTTCAACCACCCCCTCTGGTGACAACTTTTATTTTTATCTTTATGTCCAATTGCAACAATAAAACTAATGAAATACAAAACAGTTCCCATAGGAAACATACTTTGTTAGTTTGTTCACATGTGAATGACACCTGGTGGCTGTTTTCTGCAACTATTTGGTCTAATCTTTTCAATCTCTGGCACATTACTTGCAATTAAGAATTTATTTTTTTGATTTAATACATTTTAACAACAGATGGAGTATTAAATTAGGTGATGTATTAATAAAAAGATCAAATGCACCTGCCAAAATTCATAAAAATCCAGAAAAATTGATAGAAAAGATAAAAGCCGTAAACTCTAATTCCATATTTCAAACTATTTGATTTTTTTCATTTTTTTTAATCAGAAAATTCTAATAAAACACAAAAGAATCCTGTTTTTCATTTAAAATTTTAATTGTCATCACCTGGTGGAGCTAAACAGGTGAAAAATTGAAAAATAGGCCTAATTTGCATGTCTAGTTAATGTTGTGGTTGTGGTTTTTATAAAATTTGTTTTTAATTATTTGTTGGATGGAAATGGTGAAGTACGGTAGGACTAATTTGCATAAAATTGTGGTGGAAATTATATACATTTGCATTTTTTAATTTGTTTTGCAGTGAATTTTTATTTTTGTGTTTTAATGAGTTAGAACTGAATGGTTTTTTGGGTTTTGGTGGTGGTGATGATTGAAAAGTCATGCAACCCATTGAATGGGTTTTCTATGGAATGGGTTGCATGAGTTTTTGGACATTCTGATGCTTGGAAAAATGAACAATAAAAACTCGGGTTTGTAATAATGTGCCATGGTATTCAATAGTGAGGATTGTCCAACAATGTGACACTGATGGCATTCAACAATGATGTTTTTTCAACAATGTGACACTGATGGCATTCAACAATGAGGTTTTTTCAACAATGTGTCATGATATTCAACAAGGTTTATTCAACAATTGATATGAGATATGACAGTCAACAATGAGTTTTCTTACATTATTTTACCTGTCAACAATGAAAAATAGTTCATTGTTGCAATTTAAAACATAAAAAACTACAAAATTGAGCTTTATTCAACAATAACATTAAACAAAGATTTTTCTAACATTATTTTCTCTCTCAACAATGTAGAATAGATCTTTGTTGCAATTTAAAACACAAAAACCACCAAAATCAAAACTTAATTTCCAAAAATAAATTATTTATAACTTTCAACAACATTTTTAATTTAATTAAAATCTCCAATTTCCAGATCTAACTTTACATTTTTAAAAAAAATCAACATTCAAAAAAATTATTTTGCATTAAATTCAATTAACTTTAGTATCACATAACTTATGTAATATTTATCTTATAACTTTAGCGTTAATAAAAATATAAAAAAAATTATCAATAAAAAAATTATCTAATCACTTACATATTTTTTCATTCCTTCCACAAATAAGCCTAACAACCTCCATTTTTAGTAAGCAAATTTTTTTTTAAATATTTAAAAATCCAAAAAAAGTCACGCAACCCACCCAATGAATTCCCCATAGGATGGGTTGCATGACTTTTTGTTCAAAAATTCACGCAACCCATCCCATAGAAAACATATGGCATGGGTTGCCTGACTTTTCGATCAATTTTTTTTTCATCAATTCAATTTCCATAAAAAAACTCAGTTTAATTCGGTTCAAAGCAGTTTTTTAGACATTCACGCTCTCAACAATAAACCCATCATTCATAACTCATTTATATGACGTCATTCCAACAACATCAATGCAAAAAAAAAGTCACGCAACCCACCTAATGAATTCCCCATAGAAAGGGTTGCATGACTTTATGTTCAAAAATTCACGCAACCCATCCCATAGAAAACCTATGGTATGGGTTGCATGATTTTTCGATCAAATTTTATTTAATCTTAAAAATCAACTATTTTCATCAATCTCCATAGAAAAATTCAGTTAAATTCGGTTCAAAGCAGTTTTTTCAGACATTCAAGCTCCCTGCAATAAACCCATCATTCAAAACTATATATGACGTCATTCCAGCAACATCAATGCAAAAAAATGTGTTGTATTTCCTCAAAAAAATTTCCTTTTAATATAAATTCCACAAAATCCATTCATCTAATACAATTACCGTGCAATAAAGATAAACCTTTAACTGACATTTTTCCCAACCTTAACTTCACTTTAATAAATTATTATATAAAATAAGTATAAACAAGGCGTTAAAAAAAGATTTTTGGTCGAGTTTGTATTCATATTTGAGTACAACGAACTAGAGAGATTAAATGTGCGGCTCAAAGAGCAATTTATATCGGTTGGTGTACTCGATTAAAGTCCTCTGTTGGTGCGTCATGTTGTAGGTGTTGGATGATGTAATCTGTGAGTGTCTTACATTGAGATTCCCCTTCAGTCCCAAACACGTCCCATGGAAAAATAGGTCAAGGAAAAAGGAAATTTTATATCTGGCAGAATGGTTCCTTGACAGGTGAAATTTTTCACCTGTGTTGTTGTGATGGGAACAAAGGGTTATGCTGAATTTATAATGTGCGGTGGTTGGGGATTTTTTTTTTTGGTGTGGTGTTTGGATGTTTGGTTTTTTGAAGGTGATCGAAAAGTCACGCAACTTGGTCTATGGGGGTTGCCTACGATGGGTTGCGTAAATTTTTAATTTTTAATTTCTGGTTGTTAATTTTAATTTGGTGTTTTTTAGTGTTTTGGTGTTTTTTTTTGGTGTTTTGGTATTTTTTTTGGTTATTTTGGTGTTTTTTTTGGTGTTTTGGTGTTTTTTTTGGTTATTTTGGCGTTTTTTTTGGTGTTTTGGTGTTTTTTGTGCTGATGATCGAAAAGTCACGCAACTCATTCTATGGAATTTACATAGGATGGGTTGCGTAAATTTTTAGTTTCTAATTTCTGGTTTTTAATTTTAATATGGTGTGGTTTTAGGTGTTTTTTTGGTTTTTTGGTGTTTTTTGGTGCTTTGGTGTTTTGTGTGCTGATGATCGAAAAGTCACGCAACTCATTCAATGGGAATTACATAGGATGGGTTGCGTAAAGTGAATTTTTGTAAGGGTTTTTAAAGTGATCGAAAAGTCACGCAACTCGTTCTATGGGATTTACATAGGATGGGTTGCGTGAATTTTTTAAATTAAAAAAAAAATTTTTTTTGAGGTGTGAATTAGGAAATGTGCAAAACCTGGAGATTAGATGTTCGTAATTTTTATTGGGAAATGTCACCTGATGTCAAAAACCTGAATTTTGTTTACAGAAAGTGGGATTTAGTACGGTATGAGAAATATTGTAAATAAATTGTGAAAAAATATATCAGTCTATATTTGTTTGAGATAAATAGAGGGAAATCAATATGCAAACACTAGAAAATAATTATTTCCTGGTACAGTTTTGTCATAAAATTGATGTTTTATCATTTTACAGTCATGTGATTGTAATCCCAGACGATACAAAAAAAAAGTCATGCAACCATGATAGTTACAATTTTATGGATTGGGTTGCATTACTTTATTTAAGCCTTCCAAATATAGATTTGGGAATCAAATAATAATTTATTTTTAAGCTTTTCTACAATTTACTAAAATTTCATCCAATTTTGCATTAACTAATTATTACAAATTTGACAAAAAGTCATGCAACCCAATCCATAGATATCCAACCAACAGGGTTGCATGACTTAGCTCAATCTTATCAAAAAAGTCATGCAACCCTGTTTGTTGGAATTATATAGATTGGGTTGCATGACTTTTTTTATAGAAGTATGAAAAGTCATACAATCCAACCTAAACAAATCCAACCAAGGAGATTGCATGACTTCTCCCTCTCACCAAAAAATCATGCAACTCAATCCACAGATATCCAACCAACAGTTACATTACTTCTTACAATCCTATCAAAGAAGTCATGCAACCAAAACCATACAAATCCAATCAACAGGGTTGCATGATTTTTCTCCATCTTACCAAAAAGTCATGCAACCCTGTTGGTTGGATTTGTATGGGTTTGGTTGCATGACTTTTTACAATCCTATAAAAAAAGTCATGCAACCCAGCCCACACAAATCAAACCAATAGGGTTGCATGACTTTTGGATAGACTTGTAAATTAGTTGAATATCTACATGGGTTGGGTTGCATGACTTTTTGATAGGCTTGTAAAAAGTTAAGCAACTCTGTTGGTTGGATGGTTCCATGGGTTGGGTTGCATGACTTTTCACAATTCTATCAAAATAGTCATGCAACCCAACCCATACAAATCCAACCAACAGGGTTGCATGACTTTTCAACCAGACAACCACCCCATCAAAACCCTTTATTTTCATTACCAATTCCAACAACCCAATCAAGCCCATTCTTATTACCTTTTCACAGCCCAGACTTCCTGTAATAAAACTAAAAAAAACCCTTAAATAAAAAATCCCACATCACATGACATCATTCTAAATATAAAACCATCACTTTTAATTACTTTCATCACCTCAAAATCCAAATCTCCCACATTTAAATCAATTTCCCTAACTTGCAAAATGTCATTCAAGGTGAAATTATGTAAACATGTTACAAAAAGGTAACAAAAAAAAATTCCACATTAAAATGGCGGAAATGAAAAGTGGTTATTACTAAGTGGATCAAGGTTGATGCATTCATGAAGAATCTTCCGTTAATGCATTATTTCAATGTGGCAAAAATGAAAAAGAAAGTTTAGAAAAAAATATATAAATCGTGAAATGAATAATGACATTCGTTTTATGATCTCCTTGCCCCATATCTATCAACTGATGATGGATTTTAATGTTTTGAATGACCATCGACGTGAAATAATGAGAATTGTATTTAAAAATACATCTAATTAAATTAATTGGAGTGTTTTTTTATAGTGTGGGAATTGTGTGTGAATTTTAATGCAGGAAATTTAGTTGTTTTAACTGTTTTTTGTTTTGATTTGAGTGACATCTAGTGAGTTGGTTATGAGGTTTGGTGATGTTGGATTTTGATACCAGATGGTGGATGGGTTTGGAAGTGTAGGGATTTGTCAATAGGTGGCGTTGTGGTCTTGAGGGATGAGAATGAGAGAGGATGGATGGTTGAAGAAGACCTTGAAAGATGTGACATTCACAGAAAATCTATGATTTATTGTTTGAAGTCATGGATGTCATGGAAATCAAATGAAATCATGAGAAAATACTGTGAATGATATCTTCCTCCTCTTCCTCCTCCATTCCTTTGAAAGTTATTTGAGTTATCGGCTTGTTTTCGATTAAATCTTAGTTTATGATTAGTTTTCGGAAAAGTTGTTCTAGGGAATATTTTTGCGGTTTGAGGTCATGGAAGTCGTGGAAATCACATGAAATTACTAGAAATCATGAGAAAATCCTCTTCCTCTTCCTACTGTGAAAGTTATCTGAGTTTTTGGTTTGTTTTCGATTAGTTTTCGGTTAGTTTTTGGAAAAGTTTTTCCAGTGGAAACTTATTGCTGTTTGTCACCCTGTCAAAAAGTCAAAATGGAAAACGTGAGTTTTTGATCATTAAGATTAATTTTGTATTAATTTGGTAGTTAATGTGGTTTTTTTGGGTTTGGTGACAATAGAAAAGTCATGCAACCCACTGAATGGGTTTTCTGTAGAATTTGGTTGATGACTTTTTGATCATTTTGAATTTTGATATGTTCTAGAGGTTTGCGTCATCCACTGCATCTGCTAGCTTGTAAAAAAATTTTGGGTGTATTTTTTCGGCTGGCTCGACTTGATTTCCTAAAAAATACCGGCTGCTAACAGCTGAGTCAAAAAAATGTACTTGGCTGCAGCTAATCAGCTGATTTTTTAAAAAATTAATTACAAAATTTTAGACTACATAATAATTGAATAATTGCTGATTTGTTAAAAACAAAAAAAATCAAAATTCTTATTAACCCTTTAAAAACTACAGAAAAAATTAAAACAGCTTTTTAAAAATTTCGTTTTACAGTAATTCCTTGTTTCACCTGCATGTAAGGGAGTTTTCTGACCAAATGCAAAGAGACGTGCATTCGATGGACTTAATTAACTCTTATTTTTTTAATTCTTATCTTAGCCACCGACCAGGATAAAATGCTAATCGCCGCCTTGTATTAATATGCATACAGTACAAACGTAATCATTTATCTGTATTGATGAAGTAGAACAGTTTTTTACAATTGATTTTCTATTAATTTTAGCAATTAAATCATAACCTTCGTTTGTTGAAATTTGGAAAATATCCTCGCTATCGCTGTCGGATTTATCAGGATAGACCATTTGAATGTCTATGGGCTTTTTTTTTTGGAAAAACGAGCGTCCCAGATAACACGACTATATTAAAACAACGTTGAATTTTTGTTTTTTTTCAACATTTAATGTTGAA
>JAQFZO010001971.1:0-13650 GCA_034695885.1 Geophilus flavus
GATTATTTAATCATTAAATTTCAAAATAAAATCTCACTTTAAGGCAAAGTTTGAAATTATATGTAACCCTGTCTAACCCTTTGCCACTCCTTTTGCAAAAAAGGACCGCTTTCTCGTGAAGAAAAATGTGTCGCTGCATCCCTACGATATAATACAAATTATTTCAAATCACAGAAATTTAAAATTCAAACGTGATTGTCTGAAGCAATGACGTCATAGAGCTGCTGCATTCTGCTAGAAGATGGCGCTCAAGTAGTCAAATCGATGATGTCACCGGAACCGGATAGGAGCGTCGGCCGTGGCCCTTTTCACCAACGGTTTGCGAGTGGCGATGTCTGGTCGGGGTTCGGCATCCTCCAATTTGTAAAGTAATTTATTCAGTTTTAGGATAATAATAATTCTAGATACAATATACAGTATGTGTAAACAAAACTTTCTTCATATTTTTCAGAGTAAAAGTCCCCCAACCTAGACAGCTCAGCGTCGATGTTCGTGTTTTTGTGCCTAGTACTATTATACAATACAACAGGTATTAACATTAAATCACAGATTAAATCACGTGATTAAATAGAACAAAATCAAATACACTCTATTCTGTTATTTAATTTTTGTTGTGTTTACTTTACTTTACAGGATGAATTAAATATTTCGTGTGTGCATACTACACAAATCTCCGAACTGATACGTTGTATTCGCTCGCAAATACACAGTTTAGTTACTGCATTTCCACCAAAAGAAATGACCGCCATGGATTTGGGTCTAGCACACGGTTTATCCGGATAAAGTGGACACGATGATTGTGCGGAGGTCAGATGGTATTTTGGGGTTTTGGTTTATTATTTTTTTTAATGTTATTTTTAAAAATACAAAATTTTAAAATTTTTTTATTATTTTTTTTAAGGTTGCTGAGAAGATTTTGTATCATTGGAAAACATTTCCTATCAATTTACCGCCTCCAATAGCTAATTCAAGATGCAGAAAATCCAGGAAGACGGGTAAATCCTTTTTTTTTAAATGAATTTTTCCCGATTTTTTAGAAAATTATCAACATGCGGGATTTGTTTATTGCGCCGTGTTGGTTTCCATTGGAGCCGTGGAGGAGGCCGTTTGCGGGAAGTTTTTTTTTGAATTTTATGCACTGTATGATGGATTTTGGTGTACTTTGTGGTTTTTAACAACTTGTTTAGGTTTCGGCGACGTGTATGATGTCTGCGAGGCGTTGCGCGGCTGCAGATTCCATTTCTTTTCACCTCGGACTGTGATGATTGTTTCGTTCTGTGATTTTTGCAGTGAGTGTTTGAATTTTTTTTTTCCGTTTAATTTTGTTCGTTTACGTTCATTTTCTTTTTTCATTGTAGTTTCGGATGTAGATGAGTGTGTGTGTATCAAGAATTTGAAAAGCGTAGAGAGACATTCAAAGAAACCGTGCGAGGAATTTCGGACAAATATGGTGGTGCTGAGCATGTTGACTTGCCAGATAAAGAGCTACTTTTAGCTCAATCGGTAAATTTGACTATATTAATTTTTACTATACTACCTGTACGATACTTGTAGCTGAATTTTACTTTAGTGGTTTCAGGAACAGTGTACTGATTATTCGAGACGAGGAAAGGTAATTAAGGGACTGGAAACAGCCATTGCGAGGTCCAGATACGAAGAAGATGTATACACAAACAACCATGCTGTATGTTTACATACCTAGGTGAAGTATGCATTAAACACGATTTAATAGAAACATATTTCTATAAAATTACTTCTTCACACTCCCGTTTTTAACGCAATGAAGAATGTTGTCACAAGATGGCACCACTTTGATGGCACGTTTGATAAAACGTTTGAGCGTTCTCTAGTGCGTTAGTTGTCTACTGAATTCATTTTTCCCACATTTGTAAATAGTTATGTTGCAGTACTGCATTAAATTCACTTTGATTTTTTGTCATCTAATGGACTAGGATTTTAGGAAATAAACACAACATGAATTTTGAAATAGTTGATTGTTTTAGTTTGTAACATTTTATTTTATCAAATTTCCAATGTTTTTTTCATTGTTTACATGCACTACTATAAATACGGGGAAAAAAAGTAGTTGCTATTACAATTATGTCATCTTTAAGTTCCCACTAGGAAGCATTACTTTACACTTCCCTCACTTTTCTACAGAAGAAAACAAATTATACCTTTAACTGTTTTCTTAACAAATGAAATTTAAGAAAAAAAAAATAAAAAAGTAATGAAATAAAGAAATAGCTGTATTTCGTTACATCCAAGAATCAAAGAATGTTCAAAAGAGTGAGAAGTTAATATAAACATTTGTAAACCGTAATATGTTATGCTCGAACTAAATCTCTGTATTCCGTCGGAATATCAGGCTTTGTCCTCTTGCTTTGCTCGTCATAGTTGTCGCTTTCTAGACAAATGATTTGTGTGAATTTATCATAAGGATTCAATCAGTGTAATTATTATAACAAACCACGTTTGATGCTGCAGCGCGAAGGCGATGACACATTGAGTCCACTTGTAATTGTCTGTGAAATCAAGGTTATGAAATTAAACAAGGTATCCGCATTTAATTATCATAGTACAACTTACATCCTGTATGCCTAGTAGTTTGCTAATAGTCAACATCTCTGTCTTCAGTTCATTTTGGTCAGCAACATAGGCTGAGTTTGCAAAGTCAATGACGGAAATGTGTCCATCACGGTCAATTACAATATTCTGCTCGGTAATGTTACCGTGCATTATATTGCAGTCGTGAATTGATTTAAATGCGCGTTTTACAATTAACTTTTGCTCTTGGCTTAGTTTGGCAATGATAATCGGACACCCACAATATTTCATGACCAGTGTTGGTCCAAAACGACTAACGCCATACACTTCAACTTTTGGTATGGATTTTCCTTGTAATCCCTTCAGCTTCTTGTACACCTTCCATTCTCTTTTTATGATTTTTGGTTTCCCACACTTGATGGCAATTTTCCCAAAATCGGAATAGAAAACAGCTGCCGTCTTGGTTACACTCAAACAACGAAGTATGTTGCTATTGAAGACGCCATATTCCTGCGCGCCTTTCATTCGATGGTGGATTGCTAAAAGCTTGTTGCTGTTTCCTCTTGGTATGGGTTTATTCAAACTATACTGCATCATAAACAGAAAAGCTTCTCGCATTGTTGGATTTCGGTCTGTGCACTTGAAGCACTGTGTTATTTGGAGTTGCCAACCTTTTAACCGTACTAGCCATGTCTTATTAAACGTTGTAATGGCCCCCACATGGCACCCTGACTGCACCATGTACGTGTACATTTTTCTAATAGCTTCACATGACTTATTATCTTCCCAGTGAGTGACTAAGTCGTCTGCTTCAATCTCTTTTTCATAAACTATAATCGCATGGATGCGTTGTACCGACAAACCATTGCGGGTTTGATCCAGAAAAACCATGTCGGGCAAGTATGGCAAAAACCAATCTCGCAGTCGTTCACCCCCTTCAATTACAGTATAGTCACCTCCCGGGGTGTTCTTCTTAATATCCATAAACGTCATGAGCGGATAGAATATAGTCGTTATTGCCAAGTCCTTCAACTCTTTTTCGGTTAAGTGCCAGTAGTTATCAATGGGTTTCCTGTATTCCGCGCGTAATCGCAGGCAGTCGACACTCCACATGTTCGTATTAATTCTAATGCTTGGGAGCGCCGCCCACAGGTCTACAATAATAGGCTCCTCGTAGGTCTGTACTGGTTCTTTTTTTGCATCATCCAGCAAACTCTTCTTGATTTTAACCTCTTCCAGGCATGTTGACACCAAAGTGTCGAAGTCCTCGTAAACTGTAATCAGATAAGACTATTAACCCGTGTTTTTAAACAAGTTATTTGAGCCATTTCGGCAAAGAATCTAAGTAAATTCGTGAAAATTAATATTAAACAGTTAGTCAACATAAATTAATAAGCGTCCATGTGAAAAAAATAAATTTGTTTAAATTTATGGAAATCAACATAAAACATTTTACATCCAAACAACTCACTTTAACCCAACAGGACTTTCAAAAGGTAGTAAACACTAAAGGGTAAGTTTGAAACCACGAGTTGAATCACTTTTTCCCCAAAACAATTAATGTTGGCAAAATTGCATGCGATTTACATTGTTTTTTTTTAAATGCACTTTGATTTACGTATTTACATTAAATTACATGTACTTACATCAATTTACTTGTCTTACAATTGATTTACTGGAATTCCAATTAATTTACTATATTTTACATTGATTTACAATAATCTAAATGGAATTTCATCTATCTAATAACGTTAAATTAAATGAATTTGCATTGACTTGTACTGTTTGCGTTGGTTTGCGCAAGATTATCTACTAATATTTACTACAGACTCTACCGGATTTGCATTTTCTCCATTTTTGTGTACAACGAGTGATTTCTAGTCTCCTACATAAACTCCTTTCTCCCCAACCCCCAAAAAAAGAAAAGAAACCTTACATACCAAGTCGTTTTTTTACAGGCATATCTCTGTGCAGTCAGTCAATTTGCTAGTTAGGTGCTCTTACTCCAATTGCGTCGTAATTGCAATCAAGATGTCGAGACGGGAATAAACGTGGTCTTGCTTAGGCATAGGACCTTGGTCTCTGCCCTCTGCTTCGCTGTGATTGGCTGAAAAATTCGCTGAAGTGACATCACACAGGCACTGTGTTACATTCTGGCAGAAGATGGCGTTGAAGTCTATGGATGACGCGGCATTCTTCAAATCGGTAAAGTTTTAACAATTGGAATTTTTGCATTTTACTTCAATCTATTTTTTTATAACTTTATAATTTTTCCCCTAGATTACGAAGCAATCGTAAAACTTTCAGATGAACTTAACGGATCCGATTTACGGAATGTGTGCACCGAATCAGGTAATTTAGTTTTTTTCATGAAATGATTTATAGAATTTAAATTCGGTTTTTTATCTTTGCTTTAGGTGTGTTTGCGATTCGAGCCGAGCGAGAATACGGAACCGATTCGGATTTTATGACAGCAGTTCGTAAAGTTACAGACAATAAGCGACTGGAATCTAAACTCCAGTGGAAACCTTATTTAAAAATGTAATTTTTTAAGATTTACACAAAGTTAGTGTGTAGTTTGTGAAAAGTGTGTAATACAGTTTTTGACACGTATACTGTAATTATTAATTATTGTTTAACATTAAAATCAAAATGTTCAATCACCCAAACAATGGTTAGGTCCCCACACTTACACTCCCTCTTCTGGCAGTATGCTATACCTCGTCACATTTTCAGCCAATCGCAACTAAGAAAACTATCTTGACTTGAGCAAAAACTTTTACTTACTTCGTTCAAAACAAATTTCAATATTGTTATCTATTAAAAAACAACATGCCGAAACTGCATGCGACCACCGGTAAGTTTCCAAAGAAGTTGTCTTGTGGGTTTGTTTCCAATCTCAAGTTTAAACCTTCAATTCAAATCACCAACTTCGAAATTCGACTCACCAACTCGCCCGAACTCGTGTCATTTGTTGACATTTGGCTACCTAGTGAGAATTTTTTTGTTGACAACTTGTGAGATTGCAGGAATGTTGCACGAAGGGTACTTTGCAACAGTTACAGACGTTCGTCGCTTAAATACGATAGATTCTAGTCCAAAAATCCTAAATTCAAAAATTAAAATAAATAAATCCCAAACATCTTCAAAAAATAGCAATTTTTTAAAAAATCGTTTTTTGATGACTTTAAACTAGTTTGAAGAATTTTTTGGAGATTTCAAAGGATTTTCTGAAGAAGGATTTTCTTAAAATTTCTGAAGATTTTTGAACAATATTGATTTTCTGAAGATTTCTGAAGATTTTTGAACAATATTGATTTTCTCAAACTTTTTCTCAAACTTTTTAAACTGTTTAATAAACTCGCAGTGACAATTACCTCAGCCAACAGCCCCACAAAAAATAAATAAAAACAGCTAATGCTGCAAAGTAGGCTTCCCTGTAAAAGGCCTCAATGAGGCGCCCCTGCTCACTGGCGCCCCTAGGCAATTGTCTATCTTTGCCTATTCCTGAATGCGCCTCTGTTCAAAAATCTTCAGAAAATCGTTCATAAATTCTTCATTAAACATTAATTGTAATTGCTTTTTTCTTATTTTCTTATAGAAGAGTACTCAATCAAAGATTTTCTGATGTATGATGAAGTTTATGAACCAATAGTTAAAGGAGCTCAATCTAAAATCAGCCCAGAGGCCAGACATGTTAAGCCCGAAATTGTCAAGGAAATGGAGGACGATGAAATTAAAATTGAAGAATATTACAATAGGCCGGACATAGGAGAATTTAAAGTGAAGTTCAGCAGTTGCCCCAAGAATTATATACTGTCACGTGTATTTTATACCCAATACACGCTTTGACCGATTCAGAGCTGTTTCCAAAGAGGGCGCTTCAGATCGCATAAATAAACAGACAAGTTTGGTTTTATTTAAAATATAACAACACTATTTATTCTGATTCATTCAAATGCTCTTTACAAATAAATACCAAAATAAACCTTTGAATTAATTAACAAACTAACCTAACACATGCAATTAATTACTCACACCACCTTTGTTTATGTAATGGAAAACCTGGGCTATAAGCCTTTATTTATTCAACCAACTAACCCTTGTTTAATGTTTGGATCGATCCATTTTAGTTAGTTTTGTGTAGGCCTACTCTACATTCTAAACCTTACTTAAACCTGGTTTTCCTAGCCTAGCTAATCTTGTTTGGTTTTGTAAATCAGCTTGATGGCTCCTAGTGAGCTGTCTGATGCAGGAGACTGTTTTCCAGTCCACCGTGCATCGGACCACCTTGACATGTTCGCTACGCACATCAAAGAGGAAGAAATACACTCGAGCTGTCCCTTAAATACCGGTTACCCAGTCTCGCCATCTAGTGACGGTTCTCCAAACTAATCACCTTAACAACGCCATCTATTATCAAATTAATTGCACAAATCAAATATGGATTCACTAGACAGGTAACAATATGCTACTGTACAAGAACATTTTGACAAGAAGTTGGATCATTGTTTGTGTTTGTGTAACTTGATCTTATTTTTACAGTTTTAGTAACTGACAAATGTTTGAATAAATTGTGATATATGTGGTTTAAAACTTTAACTTTCTTACAAGTGGTCTATGTAATGAAGAATTGTTAACAAATTTTCTAAAATTTGAATCAAATCATCTGACATTTAAAATTTAAAATTTGAACAAGTTTACCTAAAATGTCAACTGCGGTTATAAAATTTCAATAAGTTTACCTAAAATGTCAACCAGTTCACTTCAAATGTCAACCAGTTCATCTAAAAATTTCAACCGGTTTCATCTATAAAACCATCAAATTTCAACCGGTTCATCTAAAAATTTCAATCGCTTTCATCTATAAAACCATCAAATTTCAACCAGTTCACCTAAAATGTCAACCGGTTCATCTAAAAATTTCAACCGGTTTCATCAATAAAACCATCAAATTTGAACCGGTTCATCTATAAACCATCAAATTTCAACCAGTTCATCTATAAATTATCAAATTTCAACCAGTTTATTAAAATTTACAATCATACAAGTAAAAACACCATATTTTACCAACAAAAACATCCAATCAGAACCATGTGACAGAAACCAATTGTTGTATGGAAACTCAGTCCAAACATTATAACTTGGTAAACCAATTTATCTGATTGCTGAGTTAGGCATAAAACACTTTTTAACTCCAAAAAACATGAAATTATCAAACATGCAATCATAGTCACAATGCATAATAACAGAAACAATGTTTAACACATTTCCTTACAGAATTTTAACATGCATCAGAGATCAGATACTAACCACCAAAAACAACAAAAATTCCACAAGCAAATCTCACATTTCCCAATACTACTTTCACACCAAGAGAAGAAATCCATACTCTGTACTTACCTTTAAAACCTGCAATAGGGAACATCAGACACTGAATATGGATGTCCAACAACCTTATCCTTTATCAGAAGCAGTTTGTCCCCACAAGAGTTCTTTGATATGCCATGAGCAAACCAACACAAGACCAAAAGAGCTTTAACTTCCCCTTCACATCAAGAAATATGCTTTGGGCTTTCCTCAGGAGTCAAAATGACCACAGGAAAAAATAAAAAAAAACATAGGATGATGACCCTCTGGTAGTTTCCATTATTCAGCGCAAGAATCTTCTTTTCCCTTCAAGTTTTTCCCATTTACAAATTCCAATGTATTTTTGTTTTATTAAAACATAAAACTAAGATGGATTTCAAGAGAACTCTGTATGTGTGATGGTTTTATTAAATAAGTGATTGAATACATGTTGCTGTTTTATTGAAAAGGTGCCAAGATCATGGAAAATGAAAGTTGTAAGTTGTTAAAATGTATATTGTGCAGGAAGTAGAAGTTTGAGCAGATGTTTGGAAAATGAAAATCCTTTCTATTTTTGTTCAAAGGAGAATTGGTGTTGAAAGAAATGTCAGTGTTTGAATTGTATCTTCTTCTTATAGTGATGAGTGAGTGACTATGGATTTTTTTAGTTTTGTGTTGTATGTTATCTTAGAGGGTAAATACTCTGAAGCAAGTGTTTGGATTGACAAGTGTGAACATTTTTACATTGTTAAAGTCAGGTTCTTTCATTACTGTACAGCATCTAGGCTAGGCTGAATGTCATTGTCATTGGGAGAAGGATGTCAGGGAGTATCCTTGTGAGGAAATTATAAATTTGTTTGGTAAGTTTGAATTTGTAATAATTAGATGTATTTAATTTCTGACAATTGTTATTGTGACAATAAATCTATTTGCATTTGAAGTAAATCAGGACTGGTCAATCTACAATTATTACAAACCATGACTTGTCCACCATCCATCAACAATCTGAAATTATTACAAATTGACCAACCCATTTACATGACTCATATAAATTATACATATAGTCCAACTGCAATTGTTAAGCTTTGTTTAACTCTAACCGTAGAGTTTAACCCTGTAGCTCTGTCAACAAAGCTTTAGAATTAATAATTTCAGAGACTAATCAGAATTGTAATAATTTCAGATTGACCTAAATCTTTAAATCTCTTTTTCTCTGAATTTTTTTCTAATAACTGAACAAACACAATGGAGACATATTAATGTGATTAGAAATTTTGTTTTGATATACAGCATTGGAAGCATGGTGTAGGTAGTACAGTAATATTTGTAATTGATGTTTTTGTTTGAGTTTTACTGTTTGCCTGTGTCCTGTATGACTTACATATTAGCTGCCGCTGGGAACCTAAAGCTTTATTATACAATCTTCTAATGCGTCTAGAACTCTCAATGGAAATTTTCCTCTCTTTATTAATGGATTGAAAGAAAAAGTGTTTAGTGTTGAAACTAAGGAAGACCGGTATATATCAAATTTGAATGAACCATTGGATTGGGCTTGTAGCGCATTTCCCATGGAATCAATTTAACAAATTTTGTTTATCTCTAACCATTTAGAAAATATTTGGCCGGACTACAATTTTTCAGTTACACCATCAAATAGTTATAGTTGTACTTCAAAGAAATTACATCAGAAAAAAATCGAAATTGTACAACTTACAGCCATGACATTTCTCACTGAAAAATGTTATCGAGAGTTAAAACGACTTTAAGGACAGGACAAGCACCATCTAACGGACAGCTTGGAAACATCCGACATACGAGACAACTGAAAGACATGTGAAGGAGACCATTAGACCGATTGTATTACTACTAGCAAAACCCTACAGCAAACGTCTGCAAAACCAGGGACATCACCCCCAGGCCCAGACAGAACAAGAAACAAGAAAAGAAAGAAATACAATTAAAAGAGAAAGGTTCAAGAAACCTTTCAGGATTTTCTCATGAAATCTGTACTTTCTACATAGTGCAATATCTTCAGGAAATTTTGGCTGTAAGATGGAACCCACATGTAATGAATGGACTCAGTTATAATGTCACTTATTTTAAAAAATAAAGGGACAATATTGCACCTTCAAATGTGTTTTAATTCGCCTTGATTGCATCGTTGATGTTCACTGCATTTCAGGTCCCAAATTGCTTCAATTTTGTTCGCAAAGTAGAAAAAAACTAAAAGTCCCATAGACTCAAGCAAAATCGCCATTGCCCAAACTATCATTTAAACCATAAAATAATCAATGGATGAAGGTTTATTGATGTTTTGAAGCAAGATGCGGTATAAGCATTTGCCATAAAACTTAAGTTTCCGAGTGATTATTTACGTTTTTCTTATCCTTGGCCAAAGTTTTAACGCAGCCGCATTTGACACTTTGTTGATTTTTGAGAGATGCAGGCAAGCTATCGCCATAAAATTTTAGGGAGAGGTGTTTTTAATCTTCTTCATTCTTGTGCTGAAGGATTTTTAACTCTAAATCGCATAGAGTTTTTAAAAAAAATAAAAATAGGGGGTCGGCCAAAGATATAGCACGCACTGTATACCTTTAAGTATACTAAAATACTTTTATGCCGGTAATAACGACGTGAAAGTCCATGCACGTGCAGTGAGAGGGCCTTTTACCACTGTCAACCAGTTAGTCAGATAATCCTAACACGCTCCTAACAGTTAGGACATAAGCCTGTAAAGGATATGTGTATTAGAAATTCCTTGGCAGCCAATGAGCAAACTGTTCTTGTACCATTCATGAGTATCCAAATAGACATTTATTTCCCAAAGTGCGAGAAATCTGTGCGCCACCAGAATTGCACAGCTACGATTAGTATTAATGTGAGCAGAGGAAGAGAAGTGTTTCATAATCAACTCATAAACTACACTCTAAAAAATAAAGGCAAATTTATACACCTTAAAGGTATACAAATAGGGGCAATAGGCAATATTGCAACTTTAAAAGACTAAACACTGATGGCATGCCTTGAAGGAGGCACACAAAACCCGCTTATAGAGAGCCACAATGACGTTATACGCAGGTTCGGTTGTTGCGCGTTACTCGCAACATCACTTTTTCCCCCAGTCCCAAAAATGATGATGTAAGCAGGTTTCAATTTACGTATTCAATTAATAACTCAATTAATTATGGAGAAAGTCTAGTATTTCAACTATAGTAATTTTGTAATTCCTAAAATTGGAATTACAACTGATCAAAGTTTCCCGCTGAATCAGAGTAGCCCTGATGATATACAGTAATCATAAAACCGCTAATTTCACACTTTAAAAACTTATTTTACACAACTGCATCAAAAAATTTGTAATATTTTTTTTCTCGCAAAAATAAAAAAACAAAATAATTTTTTCTGCTGTATAGATACCGTATTATAATCGAACAAAAACCGTTTACGCCATCACCATCACATCGAGAAATTTAGACTTTATTTTATTTTTTTTAAAAAAAAGTGCAAGCGATAAACCAATTATCCACAATCGATATTTTTCTAAGTTGGTAATTCCAATTAAAATTCCATAAATAAAAACAACAAAATCAACCACATTTGATGAATTCATCAATAACCATTAAAATACCGGTATCGATAAAAATACTAAAAAAAAATACCATTTATTCGCAATTACCAAAAATAAAATTAAAAAAACCAAAAATTTCATTTTACACCCCAAATCCCCTACGTGAAACATTTCCGCACAATTTAATACCGTTAAAAAACCCTCTGTGTGTGTGGGATAGCAATTACATCGTGATTGGTGTCGAAATTCGCTCTCCGTTGGGGAAACTCGGCAGTGCTCGGTCTGACGGCGAAATGTGAAACTCGCTGAATTCATTTGCTCTGCTTTTCAGTTCAGTTGGTGGCTTCTCCCCATCCAGACGAGCAACGCAGCTTCCCTGCATCACATCGACAGATGCACAAAAGCGAGACACTTGACCTCGATCATCATTTCGCACTTAATTCTATTTAGTAACAGGTAGGAATTTTTTTTTAATTTATATTTTTTTATACAAAAAAAAATTTATGAAAAAAAAAATTCGTAATTTTTTTGTGTCGTGTCGATTAAATTAATTGCACGGAAGTTTTAAAAGATTATTAATGATGGTACACTCCCAATTTATCTTAATGTCGAGTCGTAAATAATTATGTTTGGTCATAAATCAAAAATTACGAAATTCCGGTATTAAAATAAGAAGAAAAAAGGAGGAAGTGATTAATTTTGATTTTTATGAGGATTTGGAAAAACCATCACAAGTTGACCTCCTATTGCATTGGGATTGTATGGGAGTCAGGAGACTAGTTGTGGTGGTCAAGTGTAATTATGGTAAAAGTGTGTGAAGTTGGATGGGTACTATTTTGTGATTAATATGTATAATAAAAGTAGATATACCACCAACATTATTGCAATGTTTAGTGCCAACACTTTGCCCCCTGGTGTTGGAATTTGAAAGTTAAAACGCGCAAAATTTTTTCAAATTTCACCACTAGATGCGTACAAAGTAGTAAAATTAAAATATTATTCTTATTATTGCAATATGTTTTCACATAATTTTCAGTAATTAATGTTAACAGTGACATGCAACTACTCAGCCATAAAGCTTTAACTGGTTAATATGGAGTCAATGGACCAGTTTTCATATTTTCAAAATGGTTTTGTTCAGTCATTTGAAATTTTAATTATTTAAAACTATGTAAATGGACTACATACCTTCAGCAAAACAAAAGAAACATTCAGATTTGAAAGTCTCTACAAAAATGAGTGAAAAAATTGTTTTCCATGAATAAAAATTGATAAAATTCAATTTCAAAGATGCAAATACAAAGATTTTGTTTGAGATATTAATAGAATCAGTGAAAATACCCAACAGGAGAAACTTGCAATGTTTCTATAGAGCCTTCAAGTTAATTGAAACCTAAATTGAAAAAATACCCATTCAGCAACATTGGAAATAAAAAATTCATTCAATGACCCCTTGTGCTTAGAATGCTACAAGTTGCAGCACTTTGTGGTCTCTTGTGGAATAAATATTTGGATTTTTGAAATCTCTAATCTCTTCTGTAATCCTTCAGTAATCCTGAAGTCTAATTTATTTTCTGTCTAAACTATTGATTGTATGGAAAAAGTGAATTTCTTTTATCCCTTATTAAGATTTTGCCTTTAAAAGCCTCATGTTGCATGAAACTTAAGCTTTACTTTGAGTCAACAACCTGCATTCAAAGTTTTTCCAAATTTTTTGACAACTTATCCAACATGTGATGTAATCTCTGAAAATTATGTAATGTTAGAAATACTTCAAATATTTGTTCTATTAGGTTCAAATGCCTTGGCAAAGAACTCTTGGCATTTGGTAAATAAAAAAGTTTCAGTTGCAATTTTGACAGCGCGCTACTTTTTCACAAGACCGCTATACGCTGGCCACAAATGCCAATTACTGGTAACTACTAAACATCTATTGCTTACTGGTAACTTCTATTATCACTTACTGTTTACTACTAACATACCAGTACTGGAATGGCTATAATTTATTTTTAAAAATAATCTTTGTGGTTCTCCATATTAGAAGACATCAAGCTATAGTTTGGCGATGAAGCTAACAGTAATGGTAATCTTTCTGTTTTTTCTCACTTCCTCATATTTTTTCTCCCTTGCCTCACTTTGTATATTTATCAACTGCTTTTTGTTATAAACAGACCACTATAATCAAT
>JAQFZO010001972.1:0-13646 GCA_034695885.1 Geophilus flavus
ATGCGTTGTATTTCACACTTTAAAATGCTTTTGATAACCGTGTGAATTACTGAATAAACATTTAATTTCATCAAAATCATCACAAATCCAATTGAAATTGAAACATTCAAATACATAAATAAATTATTCACATCAATCCACCACAAATCCACCACTCATTACACATCGCTAATTTTCACAACAAACAACCAACAAACCAACCAACTAATCACACATCCATAATTCCCAAAAGTTCAAACTTCTGCATCACACTTCCACAACACAAACCCGTTCTATAAATTTAACACCGGCCAGCATACAAGTGGGATCATAATAAAAACACCACAAGCTGCATCGTGTATAATGCAAAGAATGTTCCACTTACAATAACTCACAACACAGCCTCGCACAAACATCAGTGACCAAATACAAAATAAAAACTCGTCCATTTTTTACGAGAGAAAAGCACATCGTTTTTACGGTAGCTTTTTGACATGTTTTATATACGTACGTAGGAGGAGTTAATTTTTATTTTAAATGATTGTGCGTAGATGCTGATAGCAAGCAGTATTGTTAATGTCTTGGGCTTGTAGATATGTACCGTATTACTGATTATCTGGTAGTTTGTTAAATCTTACAGTTTGTAGTAAAAAAAAACAGCCAAATTGGTCAATAAATAAAAAATGTATATTAAAATGAAGATTTTGTTTCGGTGGCGAAAATGTTCACCCACTGCGCTGCTCGCGCGATATACTTGTGTCGTGACATACTGTACTAACGGATAAAATTGTGTGAATAACTTATGTTTAGAACATTTCCAATTTCATCCACAGGTTAATAATGGAAATTTCAATTTGAATTTTTTAACCAAACATGGAATTTCCTGCATTAATATAGATAAAATTGAAAATTTCTTTAGTTTATGGTCAAAATTGAAAAATTGATATTTTATAAATTTTCTAATTTAAAAAAAAAAACAACAAATAAAAAAAATTTTTTTTTCAAAAAAGAAAATTCTCTTTTGTTTCATACGAATTTTATTTTTTAATATTTCGTAGAGCACAGTCATAAAAAATGCGCACGCGCTTGACAAATTGGTCCTGCTCACCAGTTCTTCCTTCCAGGCACCCGTCACTACAATTTTTTTTGGCGTTTAGTCTTACAAAGCAAAACTCGAGGCCTTTCAACGCAATTATTCCATCGAAATTGTAAAATTACAAAATTACAAAATTACGAAATTTGAAAAAACAAAATTTCATCATCGATTGAATCGATTCGTCGGTCGACGTCGAGAACTTCACTTTTGATTTGTTTTTCCAATTCTGAACTCCTCGGTCAAGGACGAGTGTCTCGGCCAAGAGACGAAGGACACACAAACAAGAATGCTAACTCCTTAAAATTGATGTTTTGGCCATTTATTTACCAGTCGCTCAGTCCTTTCTGGTCTAGGTTCAACTCCCGACTCGCAACCACTTTCACGTCTACACGGCGCCGCAAAGTGATTCCCTTGATAAATCACCCAAATAACACACAACTTGTTCACATCTCACACCCAAATGCAATAAACCCAACAAAAAACTGTTTTAATTACAAAACTATTCGCAATAGATGCAGTGCAAGCTGCATTCAAAGCTGTTGCTTTAATGCCTTTTCTCTTGTTTTTGAAAAACTGCTTTTCCTATCAACATAAAATATAAAATTGCATCGTCATTCGTATGTCAATGCTCTATACATATTGGACCCTACACCACCCATGATATAGTAGCTCTTCGGATGTCGACGTCTGTTTTTTATTCCAAATATGTCTTTTTTTGTCCAAATAAGGTCCTCAGTATATCGGTAAAGACATCCCAACCGTCGTATTTGTTTTTCTGCTTCCTTAATGACCAAAAACAAATAAAAACAAAACTATTTGGTTCATAAAGGGTATTTTTGGCTGTTTTTGTCAAAAACTGTTTTTAAAAACCAGAAAAAATGGAATTAAACATCAAAAACAAGAACTTGAATGCACCGTGCTGTTTTCTCACACACAAACAAACAAAAACACGACGAAAAACATCTCCTGCACAACTTCAAATGCCTAATCAACCAATAGATCAATGACACATCACTGATTGACAACAAAAATCATTACATTCATTAGTTTCGTCGGAAAAAGGCACGATACGAGTCATGATTGACGGGCCGACCTTTTTTTTTTGCGAGATTCCACCGATGCTAATAAAAGCTTAGCAGTGACAATCTTGGAAATGGAAACGTTATTAAGAGGTGAAGCGGGAGAATAGACACGAATACGAACGTGCAAGAGGATTAAGAAAAGAAGGGAGATTCTCTCTGCTGCCAACTAGGACTAATTCTTTAACCGAGAAAATGAGAAATGGTCTAAAAACTTACAAAGTCTAATCTCCAACCACCACGTGCGCAGTCGCAATTCTCTTCTCAAGAAAGTGTGAAAAGCATAAAAAGAAGTTTGAAAAGAGTTTAGAAAATGGAAAAGGAAATTTTCTTCTTTCACTATTCCAAATACTTCAACTGATTACTTTTTTCTTGTAAAGTGAGATTTCCACTTGCGTTTCCACATACGTAACGCTATATCTCTTCCGCACTACTTTTTCTTGAGTTGCATCAAGTGTTAATGCCAGTGTGAATCTACCTTACGTGTAAACACAAGTGAAAGACCTGGCTTAAAGATTTGAGTATTTTTATCGAGGTTTTGGTCCCAGACTCCCGTCCTCCCGAGAGTAAACAGCAAAAATAGGGGAAATATAATTAAACCCTCGTGCGCGGTTAAGTCCCTCTCGGATGTTATGATAATAACAACAACACTCGCAGTCATGCTCGGGCTACATTCGAGTTTCGACCCATCGCAAAGCCATATAAGGGCTTTTATCCTCGGGTATCGGCACGAATGTATGAAGGTTGAGACTAGAGTGGATGTGCATGCTTCTTTCTCCCCCTCCCCATATGATGCCACTCGCAATTCCCTCCTTCCCAGTGTTTGTTGATAAGATGTTTAGTTCTGGGAGTTGGGAAACAAAACATCTGGTATAACAAAAGTTTTATTATGATTGTGTCTGCTTATTGTAATCAAATGCATTAAAATTGTTAGTTGAGGGTTTGTGATTTTTAAGCTTTTAGATCTAAAAGGAATTGATTTTTTTTTTTTTTGGAAAAAATATTTTCTTTTGCATGAAAATGTAATGTGTGTGTATGTGTGGTTAAAAGCAAAAACATGCACTTTGCATAGTAAATTGGCATTCGAGTGGGGGTAAGATGATACGTCAGTAAAAAGGAATAAGTTTTTGAATGTTTTCAAAGCACAGAAGTCTATAATTTAAGAAATGCCATAAGTCGAGTGAAATTTCTGTCTTTGTGAACCTCCAAATAAACTTTCATGGATCAAAATTGGGTTCATTATCGTTGTATGTAGACATCGATAACGTTGAGGTTGAGGAGATCGTTTTCTGTATACAGTATATTGGAGTTTTCGTTATAATGAGGTTACGCTGTATCGGTTTTTGGAAATTAAACTTAGGAACCGAAATATTTTTTTCCCCGGATTCAATTCATAAGGTCCGATCAAATCGTATGTAAATTTCCTTTCCTTACGGCCTTCCTACTGAATGTCTGCCGAATATGAAAAGGCTTTCCTGCATGACTAAAATTCGATATTGATTTTTAGTTTTTACGATTTGGAAAGATCTGTAAGAGAACCTCCGGTTGAGGCAGAACCTTAAATATTTAAAGGCATCGAGTTCCATTCTTGTACTAAGTTCTCCTAAAATTTCAGATCCACAACTCAACCGGAAGTAACTTTTTCACCTCTTCCGAATCACGATATTTACCATCAGTCGAAGACAGTAAAAAGCTTTCCTGCACTACTACAATTCAGTACTGATTTTTACGATTTGGAGGAGCCTGTAAGGGCACTTCCGGTCGAGTCGCAACGTTAAAAGTTTGCAGGAAATAAGTTCCGTCCTCCTACTAAGTTCACCCAAAATTTGAAATAACTAACTCAATCGGAAGTTGCTTTTGTGGCTCTTTCAAATTGCAACATTGCCATCTGATTTTTACGATTTGAAGGGACCGGTAAGGACACTTCCAGTCGAGTCACGACCGTACATTTTCACAGGAACCAAGCTCCATCTTTGTACTAAGTTCTCCTATAAACTCACGCTCCTACTTCAACGGGAAGTTGCTTTTTTGGCCCTTCCAAATCGCAACATTTCTCATCTGTCCAAAACAAAAAACGCTTTCCTGCATGACATGATTTTCACGATTTGGAGGGACCTGAAACGACACTTCTGGCCAAGTTACAACCTTAAAATTTCACAGGAAGAAAGTGCCATTCTTATACAAAGTTCAGCTACAAATTCAAATCCCTAACTCAACCAGATATTGCTTTCTGGGACCTTCCAAATCGCACCATTTGCCATCGGACAAAAGGCAACAAATCCACTTCCAGTTGAATTAAACCCTTAAAATTAGCAACGCCCACAACCTGGTCACGTAGTAAACTGCAAGCATAAACATTTGAGCATTAATTCAACTGGAAATGCGATCTTAGCACACATGAAGCACAATTTGCTCCATTGCTTGCCGACAATTCAAAATTTTAACTACCGGAGATATTTTCGCAGGACAATACACTTTTGTTTATTCATCGAACGAGTTAATACCACTCGGACCGAACACTGCAGAGCAATAAAAGTCCATCAGTCCATGGCATGGCAACCCCCGTTCCTTTGCTTGTTAGTTATAATTACAACGGACATGCCATGTGGCAACACCATCAACCGGAGATGAGCTAAAGCAGAGCATCGAACATCTCTTTCCTGCAAATCATAATTGCTCTTTTGCCATCACGATTCAAACACTGCACACAAGTTTGTAAAAAGATAAAGAATCTTTATTGTGATGTTCGACCCAATCATCAACTTTCATTGATAAAAAAAGAAAAGTAGAACAAAGCTTGCGCATGCATGACCGTGCCATTGGTTTGGTTTGTAGTCGAATCCAATTCAAATTGATTTTTTCGGCTGTTTAGAAATTCGGTATTCAAACCTTTATCATTTGAATACATGTAAAGACAAAACATGTTCTTAGAAACTGATTCTGAGATGAAAAATCCATTACAATTGATTTCAAAGCTCTAGGATCAAAAAATTACCGAAAAGTAGACTTTTTTTTATTTTTGTAATTGCGTTTGATTTTTAAAAAATCATAAATATGCCTTTATCTTGAAAATGGTTGATTTTTAATGCTTTCAAACCACTTTTAATGCATTTTTCACTTCAGAATCACCCTTAGAGCAAATTTTGATTTTTTTTTCTTAACTTTCACTGTAGGATCAATTGATTTTTAATTTTTACGAAGTTATTATTTGAATTTTTTCCATTTGATAGTGGTTCCTGGATAAACTTGGCGTGCTCTACAACTTTCTAATTGACACTTTTGCTCTATCTCACATGCACACCGAGATAGGTAATGGATATCGCATTGTCGCAAATCTGAGATCAATTTGATTACACCATTGAATTCGTCACACCTGCTTTCCTATTGGTCCATAATATCAGAATTTATCTTACACTTACAGTTCCAAAGATATTTGTAGTGAACACCTTACATGAAACACCCTGTATTTAGGATCGACAAGTTTACGCATGCGCTCTAGTCCTGGATTCGACAAGACATGAGTGAGTGAGTGGGTGGGTGGAAGGGAAGTGGCAAATCTAACACGGCAATGATTGCAATTACCAACTAAGCAATCATACGTGAAGATAACGAGAAAACCTGCTGTGATCCACTGCAAATGCTGATGACCCTTTCGGCCATCATCGCTTGGCATTCCTCCATTTTATTTTTTTTGTTTATTTATTTACTCCGGTTTTTTTTGAAGGGTTGCAACTTGGGTTAATGTGAAACCAATGCTTTTACACGCAGCATTTAACACTAGAATGAAATTTCTACTCGAGAGTCCAAGGAAGTGTGTGTTGATGGTGGGTAACTAGTGTAAACAAGTTCTTGAGGATTAATGAGGTTTCAGCGAAATGAGTTGGTTGGCGTAGGGTAGGGAAGGGAGGGGATCGGCTTAGTTTGTTGTCTGTAAGATTGCAGGGTTTTATTAATCCATGAATGGTCTACTTAACTACGAATGCCATTCCCCAATTGGTTGGGATTATTTTACAACTGGATAAGTGAGTTCGGAGTAATTGAAAGATGGGCCCACAATGACTTTGGTTATCGTGTCCATACACTCAGTTAAGAAAACAGAAGTGTATCAACAGTAGAATCAAGGCAAAAGCAGGGGAAAAGGCAGGCAAACACAGTTTATTGTTTATTCCAAAGGCTGCATGATGGCTATTAGTAACAATTGTAACAGTAAAACTATTAGAAATGTGTAGAGTCATTGTGGAAAAAGACTCAACGCAACTCATGATTGTAAATTAAAAATACACTGTAATTTATAAATTTATAGACTCGAAGTTAAGTTTATGACTTTGTGGACTTTTGAATTCATACTCATAAAATTCTTTTATACCTGCTGATTGTGAGATCGGTGACTGACATTCTGCACATGCATACAACATAAATTAAGCATATACCTATACTGGCTTTACTTAAGATCTGAGTTGGTTTAACAACTTATAAATTATAAAGTGTAAGTCATAAAACGATAAAATTGGCCTCCACAAAGTCTATAGCAACTTGGTAACCATAAGAAAAGTACAAACAATAGGCAACGTCGCTTTAACCTACTGCATTCATGTTTTGTAACATCTTCCAAAGTTTACATTTTAGAAATTGAAGGAGGAAATTCAAATATGATTCCTTCCGACAAGTGATCCACGAACCCTCGACAAAAAGTCAAGTCCCCCACACCTAATGCACCTAAATAGATCTGTAAATCAACTCTAAGTGCAACTGTTAACTTCACTCAAAGAGTTATACAATATAAATAAAACCCAAACCGCCATTAAAAGCAATTTCGACAACCGTTTATTACCCCGCCCAAAGCCCCAATCCCCAAACTTAACTGCAATTTTCCGATCCAACATTTCTTCACATTTAACAACCAACACTAAAAGAGACTTAACAAAGTTGTTTCGATTTAATCACAAACAAACTTCCAATTCAACTGATTAAGAAACAATCGTGACGAATGTATTCCTTAAACCCCCAAAGTAATCTCATTCGAATAACGAACAAACAAATGTCTTTGTGGTCAAGTAAAACAAAGAGAAATCGCACTGATACCGTGAGTAAAAGTGAGTGAGTCGATTCTAATCCCGATACGATTAAAAGTAAACAAAACAAACACATTGAGAAGTTTGCATATACCAAATTCCATAAGCCCATAATCCTCGAATCTGTTGCAATTGATTTTCCTTCCAAGTCACATCCCCCTTCCGTTCCTTCCCATGCCTGAAACGCACATAAAATGTCCCTGGATTTACATGACGGATGACAGCGAGTGCAAAATCTATAAATGCGCCACTAGGGGGAAGGAAAAAAAATCCTAACGGGGGATATGGAAACATCTCGTTAAAATCTCGTAAAGTTTCTCTCTGCATGGCTCATTAAACGAGGGGAATTATTTGCAAATTCAATACATATTTCCCTATTCATAAACATGACTGGAGACACACTTCATTTAGGCTGAGCGCTGCGTTAAGCGTCGCGAGGATGATTTGTTGTTGTTGATGCATTTATACCGCAATTTTCCATAAATTACGTTACGTTACGGCACGGCACGGCGTTGGAGAAAAGGTTTATTGTTGAATTCGGCGTGGTAAACAATGTAGACAAACAGGAAGCACTTGTTTGCACTGTTTTTATCAGTTTCCATCAGCTCCCGGGGGCGTGCGGCTCATCTATGTCACCAGATGGGGCCGCAATTATATTTTATCTGTTGTCAGTCGGCAGAGCGTCGCTGTGGAAACTGTGCGTCAAAAAAAGAAGAAAAAAATCTGCCGTCGCACAATGCAATTCCATTATCAAATTTTCAAGTTGTGAAGAGAATAACAAAGAAATGTTTTGAGGAAATGAATGGGAAAGGACCGGCTGTGCCACTGTTGTTGTGGAATGAGATGATGTACCTGAAGAGCCACTGGGAAGCCGAACTTCGGTTAATCTGCTACTAAAATCTTGAGTAAAACTGCTGTCTTTTTTAAGGAAAAACCGAAATCGAAAACTCGACTAGAAAACCGCGGTTTTTAAAAAAAGTTTTGGGGATTTTCGGTAGTTTTCTAGAGTGTTTTGGGTATTCATGCCTGTCATCTGTGCTATAAACTTGCAATTTTAAATTTTACAGTATGACTCGCAAACTACTAGAGTTTGACTTTGCATGTGGAAAATCGGTTGAAAAACCGTTGGAATGCAAAACCGTGCAAAACTCCCCAAAATTCTTCCATCGATCACCCAAAAACACTCAAAGACGACCCGATCTCCTCAAAACCATCAAATAACATCAAAAACTCCCCCGCATTGGAAAACAGCATTTACCCATAGTTTTCAAAATTCAAACCAAAAAACCGTGTTTTTTCCAAAAGTCTACAAAAATCATAATATTTCATTCTTTCACAACTTACAAGAGTTAAAAGTTAATCTAACAAGTGTTGATCACCACCAAACCCACCAAACCCACTAAAAGCACTATACCGCTCTTAAAACTCGAATCTCGGTTACCGAATCGATACTCATTGGCACCGTTTTACACACAGACGGAGGAAGAGTAATTGATGAGGCGCTGTCCTTCCAAACGTAGAAGACAAACTGTGGTCAAGTACAGAAGGATGCATCATCGACAATTGCTTACCTATCCTTAAATCCCTCCCTCACCACCGTTATCCAGTCTAAATCTTCTCTCGAATATTGCGTTCGAGCACGTATGCAAGTTGACTCACCAAAGTTTTGCGCTTAACTTGAAACTTCAATACATTTGCATCAGCTAACACTAGTTAATACTAAAAGTTCAACGTTAGCACTATGTGGGTTCACAAACTATCTGCACACAAACAATGTTTAAGGGCAATTTGCGTGTAAACGAGAGAAATAAAATGGTGGACTAATGAAATAGATCGAGAAAATGATGACAGGAGGCTTATGGGAGATACGTAAACTGCTTTTAAACGCGTGTCGACTGCATAAACGAAACGTTCGATTCGGAACGAGTGAATTTAGCATGTATACTCTTTGTTTAGGATAACTACTTTATGAACGCAGCTATACAGTATTAGTTTACGAGATACTGCAAATTTTAGATCGATGAACCAACTTCACTCTAGCTCACCAATATTTGGTAATCGGCTTGAAAGTTTAATACTGGTTAGCACTCCATTAGCTTTTCCTAATACTGAAATTTTGATGTTACCGTAGTGCCTTCCAATGTAATTCCCCGGTAATTCGATCACAATATTTTCGATGCGGAGAACGAACCGAACCAATTTTTCTCAAGACTTCCTTTTACCTGCGCAGATCTCCAATTCAATAACTGTAATCACTTTTTCCACACATTTGTTTCTTTCTTACAGTCAACAACATCTTAGTCCATCTTAAGGCTATACCATTAAGTTAAAGAGCTCTGCACTTTAAAAACAGTTTAGTTGAATGAGATAACCAAGAGTTTTGACGTAGTACCTGAGTTTTTAGTGTATAAAATTACAATTTAGTTGAAAACTTTTAAACAAAATCAGTTTTCAGTTTTAAGTCATTCCGCTTACTGTTAGTCAGCAGTCCTTTAGTGATTAATAATTCTCGTCTTGTTCTGACGTCACAAAGTTTTCCTCTTCATGTGTCAAATGTACAAAAAATAAGTCATATAAATAAAAGAACTAAAGTATGTCGCCACACAAAAACTAAATAATCTAATTAATAATACCGTACGAACCCGGAACTAACGGCATGCCGGTAACCAGTAGGTCTCTCCAGGGTGTCAAATGATTCGGAAAAAACAATGCTAAAATTTTTTAGCTAAAATTTGGAAAAACTCACTTTTACCGGCATGTCGCCTGTTCCGGAGTAATACGGTAGCATCACTCAGTCCTAACAATATCGACTTTTCATTTTTTGCATTTTTTTAATGCAACACGTCCATCAACTCGACTTTATACATTCATGCAATAAGTTATTCATAAAACGAAGAACCAAGTCTGCAACAGAAATTCGGAACTTCCGGTTTTTTGAAACCTTTTTAAAGATTCACCACAAACTCGCATTTCCACGCACAGAATAGAACGCCCGAGTTTGTTTGCGCTTTTTTAAAAATGTACGTTCCATTTTACATACATAAGAATATCAATATCATCGTGTCATAAATAAAACGAATCTTTAACACCTTTAAAAAACGTGAAGAAATAAAGGGATTAGTAGCGGAATTGAGTTTGCAACGAAACGGGTGAAAGTTTTGGATGAAATGGAATGAGTGTAAGTAAATTTAAAATTTATTAAAACAAATCGATTTTTCCTGACCGTTAAAAATCGTGATTTTGTGTGACGCGGATCTTGTAATTTGAATCGAGAGCGCCATTTTTATGGGAAAGTGGAAGCCATTCGGCGAAATGACTTGATTTGCATTGAAAATGTGCTAAAGAGGTTGTACGTTTCCACGTGACAAAAGACCTCTCTTTTCTCTACTCTAATTACTACAACTCGAATTTCAGGCGAGTGCTGACGAAGGGAGTAAAGTGAAAAGGGAGGAGAAAACACTTCAACTTCTTAGAATGCATTCCTTTGAATGGTGTAATTGGAAAAACAGACTCGAATATGGATTCCTAATTAGATAATTTGATATTTAGGGGAAAAGGAGGGTCGTAAAGATGATGAGAATGTGAATGTTTTTGAAAAAGTTAAATCAAATTGAGGAGTTTTGTGAGGAAAGTTGTAAATTTGATTTCTTAGTAACTTTAAGAGTGTTAGTTGTTATTCACATGGTTTGCTTGCTATGGAGTACTGTATTTCTTATTGAGTGAATCGTTTTAGAAATGACAGAGGGACACTTAAAGTTAGTTCAGCTTTTACTTTAAGCCTATACGTAGTACTTTAATAATTTCAGGGCCTGAAAATAAGGAATCCTGAATTTTCTGGCTGACATCACACAGCTATTTTGTTTTTTCTCATCGGTCGGGTGCATTCTGGGTAAGCGAACTTTTTTCTCGTGTTTAAACGATTCAGATTTTCCGTACACCTTAGCTCAATCTCGTACAACTTCAAGCGTATTGTGACATCACAATGTCGTCACATTTTATGCACATTGTTTTGAGCACGACAAGCCAAGATTATGACAACATTGTGACGTCACAATATACATCTCCGTTTGACGTGACTGGAAAATGAGTCCTGCGAGATTGCGCTATGTCAAAATGATAAGTTGACTGACAAATGAAGCAGAAATGTGTAAATGTTTTGACGAATTGTGGGCAAATATAACACCAGAACAATGTAAAAAGTTGATCAATTTCATGCCATAACATATTCAATCTATTTTCAAAGCTCATGGTGATATTACAAACTTTTAACTCTTAAAATTTCAATACTTTTCTCACGTCAGTGTGTAACTGAATATTTGTATTTTTGGAATGATGGCTTTTTTAAAATTTACTTATAACTTTTTTCTACTGATCATTTTCTTATGTTGTTTGATTTGTTTAGCAGAGAAGGAGCTCTACTTTACAGTGGTGTAAATGAAGTTTATTTACTTTCTCTATTTTTGTTTAAATTGACTTTAAAATATGCTATTAAAATTTGAAATAAAAACTTTCAGGTCTCTTGGGCTGTGTTGCATCTGCTCTCTTCTACTTCAGTCTGCTCTACCTCTAGTGTGAAGGAGTGTAACTATACTTAATATTAGTAAAGGATTTTCTCACAATTACACATCAACAACTCTTTCATGACCAATCACAACAGTCAAACCCAAACCAATGGGTGTAACTTGACATCAAAAACAGCCAAATTCTTATTTCAAACTTCAAAAACCTAATCGATCGCCTCTTCCTGGGAATTCATACCACCCAATATCTGCACCATATTGAATGAAAATAAAAAGCACGAGGAAATAAAAAAAAAAGTGAGTTATCTTTAACTTGTTTGAAACCGTAATCAATCACGACGGAAAACACGAAGGTATAATAAAAAATGAAATCCTATCTCATCTAGACAGCAGACACACTCCCAAAATCCGACTGACTTTTACAAATTTCCGGAATAATCGATGATCCTTTTCCACTAGAACGCATTACATCATCAGGTACACATTAAAGCAATGAGCTACAAACTACTGTAGTTTTGACGCTCGTTTTCATCATCCATTTCATTGATTGAACTTAGATAATCATAACTTTATTTTAATAGCGTTCCATTATCTCAATGATTAATATACTCCATTAAATTTAAATGAAGAAACATTTTTATTTTCTGCTTGTTAGGTGTGTAATGGACGCAATTATTATTAATCTGCATCGCGCTCATTGCACAAATTATTATTATTTATTTATAGAATTTCGATGATTGCAGCAATGGACCGAATGATGTAGTGAATCTGGAGTGATACTTCACGTTGAGTTATATGTAGAATGAATTTTTAATGAGTCTTAAAAATTCAATCGGATAAATTAAACTGTCCGGAAGTGCACTTTTAATCCTATCTAAATTTGAAGTCATGTGAAGTAATCATTAGGTAAGATTCAGCCGTTTTGTGGTGAAAATTGTTTCTAAAACTTTTTGAAGTTTGCCGAATCAATGATTAGATGGGTATTTGCAGTGGAAGTGTAGATGTATTTTATTACATTAAGCTTTTAGTCAGCTATCGGATGAATCAATTTTACCGTGTACGTCAATATTTTATGATCTTTTCGCACTTTCCACTGTCTGATACTGGGATGAAAGTAATAATGCTTAGGGATCTGTGTATAAAAATAGTCATCGTGAGAAATTTTTGTTCACTTGAAAATAATTGACATTTGTCAGGAAGTAGATGAGGAGGATTAGAAAAGAAAATTTCAATTCATTTCTCAATGGGATGTTTGAACAGCAACAAGACACTACGTAATTAATACAAGAACATTGCACCGCAAGGGGTTGAATAGAGTAGAGAAGAAGTGGAAATCGCTCATTAGGGGTTTTCAATAATCAGTCGATTTTCCGAGTGAGTTCTTGACAGCGTCATTATGGAATAACCTACCAATCCCTGTCGACTGTCGTGCATGTGTTCTTGATGATTTACAGTAGAGACATGAATTGGTGCACTGTCTTGCTGGGATTTGTCGTTTCAAATGATTTTCTAGTATTGTCTGAGACTTCTCAGAATTCATGTGGCCCAATATACCGTAAAACAGTTTTGATTTGGCCTTATATATTCAAAAGTTCCCCAAGCCATAACACCATCATACCCCGTAATATTTGTGAGCACACCCAGGACCTCTTAGGTGGGTCTACTGTAGTCAGGGCCTCACAGATCAAGTTTATTTCGGTCAATGCTGCTGGCTACAATTTTGTTTTTGACCACGATTTTACCTTAGTCCCCAGCCGAAAAATGAAAATAGCAGAAGCGTTGCATGACGCATTTCGGTCATCAAAGCCTTTATAAACTCGCCGTTCTGTAGCCAGCCAAATGCGCACAGCCAAGTCTCAGAGACGTCAACATTATGGACTTGAAAAACGTCCGCGACGTC
>JAQFZO010001973.1:0-13646 GCA_034695885.1 Geophilus flavus
TAGTGACTAGAGACATGAAGCCCACAAGAATGCTCAGCCAGCGAGTCATACTTCTGGGTATTCATTTACTTCTGGTATTGCTGATTTGGCCACTAGGGAAGCAGAAAAACAAACACTAAAACCCGTGGGACTCCTCACCTATGAAAATCATTGACAAGATTTGCAAATCCATAGATTTGATTAGTTGATTTGTCGGGATTTTGTGAGATTTGTTGAGACTTTCTGTGCTTTCTCATAATTTATAGTGACTTTTTAAATAGATTTTCAAAGATTTGTTGGGATTTGCTCAGATTTGTTGATTTCTTGGGATTTGCTGATTTTCAAAACACAAATCTGGCCTTTTTCACAGATTTGTTGAGGTGAGAAACCCCTCGCTAAAACCAGTAAACTACCCCTAGTGGAAAGTGTGTAATGCATCAATGGATAAATGATGATGCAATTTTATATTTATACAAAAAACATTTTTCAAAAAAATGGAGAGATAAACATTAAAACAAAAACTTGAACGCACCTATTGAAATCCAGCTACTTACTTGTGGGGTCGATACTTGCACCCCTCGACTGGATCCGTGAAATATATACACAGCCCCTCGACCATCGTTTCCAGCATAGGGAGCACCGACAACAAAATCTATAATATTTTCATCGCATCCGAAAAAGTTTTTTGTTAGTATTTCATTAATAATTTGGCATCAGTCGTTTTCTATATATAGGAGGAAAAGTTTGGCCGAAAGAACACGGTACAGTAGATGGATATCGATCTATCTATCGCACGGCGACTAAACAAAAACAAGAATGGAGAGTTTTAGTGGAAAACAGGGACTGGGGTAATGGCATGTTTTGTAGGAAGAGCTTCTAAGCAAACTTTGTGGCTAGTGGTTGTATGGGAGAAAGCTCTCAGAGTGATTTGACAATATATAAAGTAATTTGTTTTGCTGCTATATGTGAGTGTTTACTTTTTTATTTATGTTTTATATGATAAGTTTCTGATGTACGCTATAAGTGTAATTGGTTTTATACAGTCACTGGTTTTTGGTGTAGTGAGGGGAAGTTTAGAAGTCCATGTAATATACAGTACGATGCCGTGGGCAAGGTTAAAGTATATAGTAGAGTAGAGAATCGATGGGAAGGAGATGTGGCTATAAAGTGTACCGTATGTAGTTGTAGTAGATAGCTGTGGATATCCAGTTTTCCATGTCATCCATTAACCATTCGTGTTAAGGGTTAACTGCTGATACTAAGAGTTAATTGATGATATCAAGACTTGTTGATGTAGTGTATGTAGTTAATTTTTAATGTCAAAAGGTTAATTTTTGATGACAAGGGTTACAATCTGATAACCACGAATATCGGCTGCATCGGTAACTACAACATTTAATCCCTGTTGCATGCAATCCATGTTGTGGTTTCACTTTTAATAAGCCTTCTTTTCTTATTTGCCAATATAGAGTTCTTTGTTTAGTCTTTATGTTTCTAAAAAGTTCTCTGCATTCATGCATGCATGCTTCTTGTAGTGACTGGTGCAGAGGCATAAAGCACTCAAGGTTAAAGTTTTAGAGTGTGCGCTTGATTTCTTCATGCCTCTCTGCGCTTCATTAACACTAACGTGGTAAGGTAAAGGTAGCTTCGTAACCTCTAGTAAACTGGTAAGTTTGTTTCTCAATCAGGCGTAACCTTTCATAAGCCCTTTCCACGTTTAGGGCATCGACAATCCATGTTCTATAATTCATGTTTTGGTTCTATGATCCATGTCCCCCCCCCCCCGGATTATGACATTCTGTTGAAAGAGTGTGTAATACGTAAAATCAGATTTTTGAGAATCGCTTTTAACTTTGAATGCAGCTATTTTGATTCTATGCTTTAAGGAGAAGTGGAAGGGTCAGATTTTTATGTATCGGTAACTTCATTCTCGGCAATTTGTCCCTAGTAATTCGTCGCAGCCCATGTGACCAGGAAAATTTGTTCCATGGGTCAATTCGTCCCCAGACAAATATTTTCTGACATTTTAACCAATTTAACCAAATTTTCCTTAACTCGACCACTGACCCTTAAATCATAAATTTCTAATTTTTAATTCCGAGATCGAATTTTCTAAGGATACCTTGTTCAAGGACAAATTGTCCTGAGGGAGAAATTTTCTACAGACGAACTGACAGTACGTACGTATCTCACAGAAAATTATTTACATATATTACTATACACATTTTCTAAAATCAAAACACGGGACAACATTCCATGGAAACCAAACAATTCCTCCCAATCACACACATTCGCTACCTCACCTCCGAATTCATCGCGATTAATATCCCCCGCCGACGTGAGAGACAAACCGAAACGAGCACGGGAATGTTGACCATTGAGCAATTGTCGATTTGTAAACTGATGCTACAAACAAAAAGAAAAAAATCGATCACAAAGGAAACAAAAACTACTTTCACTACCAAATTTGAATGGATATTCTGTTTACATCTGAATCCTGATAAATAACGTATACGCGTCCAATCTCGAAGCTGCCATCATTGATCTCGAAATCGGAATAAAAAGGCGCTCCCACTACGACATCATCAAATCCGTCCGAATTCACGTCCACTACGCATACTGAGTACCCGAAATACGAACCCATCTGCTCACCGGTGATGTTTTGAAGGTTCTCCAACTTGGAATTGAATAAAACCACCTTAAAAAGAAACAACAAAGATTTAAATTCAACGAAATACCATATAATTTTGTTTAATTTACGACAAACGCAGCATTAATAAGTTAAGTAATGAAAGAAAAGAAAGTCGAATTTGAAAACTTAATTTTTTAGCAATTAACGATAACGGTAATTAGTTTTTTCTTTACTCTTTCCTCGGGTTGTTGTAATGTTCATTTGCTTTTCTTCGCAATCAAATCTCTAATGTACTGTCAGCTAAGCACTCTAATTTTTTTTTCTCTCTCTCTCTTACTAACCTTTCCCAGAAGATTGCCTCCTCGTGGCATTCCAAATGCAACGTCTGCTTCTCCATCACCGGTAAACTCGCCTATAGCTGCTGCGTAACCTGTAATTGTACGTCGAGTAAATATTGGCAGATGCACTGGAATTACAAAGTCGAGGGAGAAAAAATAAAGCATGGAAAGAGATTGAGATTTGGGGGTAAAGAAATGATTAAGATTTTAAGCAGAAATCAATGTAATGGATTTGTTCAAAGCGCAAACTTCTGATTTTTTTGGAAGGGGTGCAAGGGGTGAGGGGGTACAGTTACCACTGAATGACTAAATTGACTTTTAGAATTTCTCATTTGGTCTTTAATTTTCTGCAGTGTCTCTAGTTGGTTTGAGTGGGGAGAATGGTACTTCCGGTTTGTTCGGAAATTTTCTATTGTGATTTTTTTGGTAAGAGAAGAGGGGTGTGGGATGGCTAATCACTGAATTGATTTTTAATATTCCTCATTTCCTGCCCCTGAGTTTTCTGCAGTGTCTCTAGTGGGTTTACAGTATAGGGGGAAATGATACTTCCGATTAGTTCAGAAACTTTCTATCATAATTTTATTTGGGGGCCGCGAGGGAGGAGTGGCTAATCAGTAATCAAATTTCTCATTTGCTGCCCCCTTAGTTTGTGGTATTAACGAGCCCATTATACGGACTTGTAATTTGAATTACCCTTGCAAGCTCCTGGGTTTTATACAAACCCTACTGATCAATGAATCGGCGATCGAGTGATCAGACAACCCCCCCTCCCCTCGGGGCATATGGCTTTATAAGCTGGATTCGGAAGTGGCGAGTCACCACGACCTCTAAGACTCCACGTCAAGCCGAACAAAACCAAGAGTTACGGAGTGATAGGGGCAAAAGAACGGTAAAAACTATGAAATATTGAAGCCATCACTCGGCATTGCAATCGCACAAGACAAGAGCCACCAGACCTTTAGGCCCTGTGAAAATGGGCGCTTACACTAGAACCAAAACCGTAAGCTCGTGCTGGAGACCTCCATATTTTTTTAAAGTGCGCATGCGTGCGTGCGTGCATAAAAATCAAAAAATTTGGATTGGGAAATTTTTCTACTTCGTTAGTGGATTTTACAGGGGAAAACGATACTTTCGGGTAGTTCAGAAACTTCAAATTATAAAAACAATGAATCATATAGAAGTATCAGTAGTGAGTAAAGTGCATACAAAATTTCAAGCACATAATTCAACCGGAAGTGCCATTAAAAACCGCTCAAAACTGCACACTGCACACACAGCCTCACGATCGACAGCACTAAAACCTGCGCCATCTTATGATTTAAAGAACAGCAATGTAAACAAACCATCAGTTTAAACTTGCATGGATGAATCCACAACCACTTACCCAAATAACTATCGTCATCGCTGGCAGGCCCCTCAGCAGTCGCTGATAAATCAACATTGGAAAACAAATCCTGAGCAAAAACTTGGCCTGAAAATTTTGAATAAATTCAATTAAATAAACAAAAAGTTGAAAAACCAAAAAAAACTAACTTCATCCATCCACACACTGTACATATTAAGCTCTTTTTAATTATACATAATGATGTCTTCGTAATCCCCTCATATTTTGTTTTTCACATGAGACCACATGAAAAACTTCGCATATTAAACCGACATGATTAGACCAACGACTCGAAATTATGTGTCCCGATTCATTTTTCATTGCAAATGATCATTAGCGAAGAGATAAGAGACATTCCCTCCTCCTACTTCATCACATTACAAAATGGACCCCGTGTTCAAACCGTGCCCAAACTATCAGTTTCCATCCCCATCGTCCACACACACGATTAATCTAAGTCATTTTACATGTCCCAGAAATAAAAAATGAAAAAAATCAACAAAAAGAAAAAAAATAGTTTCAGCAATAAATTAACCCCATAATTCAAGCTGTCCAGCATGCAAAGCAAACCCCCATTTAACTATTTGCTTTCTCGACTTCACTGCAATCAATATTTACATGTTCTAAGAACTAGAGAAAATTCTTGGAATTTTTTTTTAAATTTATATCTTTGTGTTTATGACCCGTGTCCATTTTTTACGAGTCATTCGAAATGGCCCCGATGTGAAATTATATATGTGTGGACAATGGAGGAAAACAATTTAGTCTTTTATTGGTGTATGGTATGTTGGGAATAATCCATCAGGCAACGGATACGTCTCGATGTTTGTTGCATTAAATGCAGTAATGTTTTGTTGCTATACTGTTTGTTTTGTTTTATTTTATTTTATTTTGAGATGTTTTATGTATTTAACCTTACCTTGCCAATGCCAACTTCCAACTGCTCCTAGAAATAAGCGACGTTTGTCCTGCAAAAGGAGAATAAAAACATGTTTTGGACGATTTAAGCTGATTTAAGCATCTATAACAGAGATTTCACCCATTTTTTCCACTCCGTTTGTTATAAGTTATAGTAACGCGCATAAAATTTTAACATTAATAGCCAGAAAATTTCTACGTCATTTGTCTACCTAGCTAAAAAAAATTTGCAAATATTTTGCCAAAAATTTGCAAGTTTTTGGCCAATTTTTTAAAAAAATGCAAAACTTTAGCAAAAGTTTTTAACGGAAAGCCTACAGAATTAAACTTAGTAAACATTTTGTGTATCTTTCATAACAAAAAATCAAAAAACACTCAAATTATGAAAATAATTTGCAAAAATCTTACAAACTTCTTCAGCTGGATAATACCACCAAACAAAAAAAAAAAACTCATCAAACAAAGTCACATCCCATCTTATTTTTAAAAATGAATGCTCTCCAAAGTCACACAGTTTTACGGTATTAATTTTGTATAGAAGTTTCTGGATAGTGCATATCCATATTACGTTTCAAATCTATGAAAATAATGAAGTTTGCAGTGCGAAACTCCCCATGGGTTCCACCAAAACACAACTCAAATTTACATTTGGGAGTATGGGATCGATGTGTATAACAAATACTTTTAAAAAAACTTTTATGGTTGGACAAATTCCCTGATTAAACACTCCGGAGACAGTTTTGGAGTCGCGACACGAACAATGCAACATGATGATAAAACTCCATTTCCCCTATCGACTTGCTATAATTTTTTTTTAAAGTGTAAAGAAAGAAAGTTGATGTTGAAATCCCTGATGGCAAGGCGAAGAAAAGCAGCTGTTGGGTGATAAAGCAAGCCCGAAATCGACCAGCATCTAAATCAACGCTGTGCAACGCCGTTTGATTTACAAGCTTGGTCAAAGAGCGTCGTTATTCCAATGGGAAAAGGGGGAAAAAATCAAACACGGTTTCCGGGTGTCGGTTCTACAATAGTCGGTTGACCTTTTAGGAACTCGTGTTTTAAAATCACACCCTGCTGTGATGGACTGAATTGAATCGCACTCTGGTGACGAGATAATAAACTGTTGAAAACTGTAATTTGCAACTGTCTGTTTGGAGGGCACTTAGGGGTCGATGTTGGGGTTTTGAGAGTTTAGAAGAATCAAAATTAAATTAAAATGTGTATAGGTAAGTCGGTGTTTGAAAGTTTTCAAGATCCTTTTGTAAGTTAAAATGCCTTAAGTGCTTTAAATGCGATAAATTGAAAGAGTGATTTGCACTTTTCCCAGTACTGTGTATGTTAAAACTTTTGTTCCCTCAAAGGAATTAGAAATTGTTTCTTGCACCTGATATATTAGTGTCAAGAAGCACCTTTAAAGTATACACTTGCACTCATAATGGTGCAAACGGTGCCTAAATAGTTATTTCACACCTAAAAGGAGTTTAAATAGGGACAACACCTATTTACACTTATTATTTTTCTCAGGGCACTTTCTCGTCTTCCGACTCACGAACATGGACTCAAGTGAAACCAGTTTGTATCGTACAGTCCGTACTGTATGAACAGTGAACACTTCAAAGATAATCATAGACCCTATTAATTTTGATGCTGTCTATGTGGGGGGACTATGACTGAGTGAATGGGAAGGAATCCAATTATGAATACTAGTAAAAAGAAGTTGCATGTTTTCTCTCCCTTGCACTCCAGATCAACTGATCAACTGTAAGAATAAAAAATGCGCCACTACCACTACGAGGCAGTCGTATGACTTCACAGTCTCGTCCACCTACATACTGTAAGAGCGGGTATTGAAAAAATCAACACCGTGATAAGGAAAGAGAAAATCGACCGGTGCCCTCCCTTTGAATACTACAGTAGGTGTGATCACAAACTATTTACATAAACACTGTTTAAGGGCAATTGGCATGAATGAATAAAATAAAATACTAAACTAACGAAGTAGATGGAGAAAATGACGACTGGAAGCTTATAAGAGATGTGAAAAAGGCATAAACGGAAACGTTGGATTCGAATCGAGTAAATTTAGTGCCTACTGCCTAGTCTCACAAGTCTTAGTCAAGCACATCACTTTCTGTACATTTACACAGACTACCGTAAGACTGGTCATAATTTTCTTCTGAAGTCCTTCCAACTTGTCGAGTCCCTTGGTGGCACAAGGCGAAAGGGCAAACACCGTCTTAATCCTTGCAGATTTCTCAAAACAAATCTGTCTGCAAACCCGTTAAGCAACCACGAGAACAATCACGTTACTCGTTAACCGGTATAGAAACGCAACGCACAAATAAATGACTTTGTTTGCCAATTAATCAGTTTGAAAATTTAATTTATCCCAATTAGCTAACCTCAGTCAGTCGCTTAAATCCAATCTGTACTCGAGCTCACTTATTAACCCAAATGCGCAATGTTTTCTCGATTGGAAAACTTTCTAATTACTCCATCTTATCCATCTATCTACCCATCTATTTATTTATTTAAAATAAATCCAATTTGCAGTAAATCGAAACATTGCCCCCACACGATTCAAAGTCAAAGTCAAAATCAAAATTTGCCCTACAAAACTCACCCAAAGGCAACTTACCGGTGACAGCACGGCGCTGAATCCAGCTTGACAGAATCCCTGACGATGATAGCCCCAAGCAGCTTGAATAAATTATAAAAAATAAAAAATAAAAATAAATATTTGCATGTGCAAATTGCGTGAAATTTATTTTTAAAGAACGAAAGACCAAAAAGTAAAATCCATAGAAAAGAAAACAAAAAAATATAAAATTACACGTTTTGTAAAATAGAAGCCCATTAGCGAAAATAGGTCATTTGACGAATAATTTATACCGTATAAATGTATACGAGTGGTCACGCATTTCCATAACACTCATTTCCCTGCACAATAGATGAAAAAAAAACAAATGAAAACGTAAACAGAAATGAAAATAAAAACTAAAGTGTTATGTTGTAGCAACAACCACTTCTAATCAAGATTTTTTTTATTGCTTCACTGCAGTACACTCGTGTACGAAACGAAACAAAGTGGGAAAAGAAGCATTCTAAGTGGTTTTCCGCAATAAAAATCTTTATTGGTGAATTCCATCGATGATATTAAAGTGTGTGGTAACTAGTAAATTACAATTACATGGAAAGAATCCCAAAGGCGAAATGTAGCGCCGTCTCGTGTCGAGTCGAGCTCGAGAAGACGCAATGTGTGTACGACCATAAACTTGTGTTTTATTAGAAATCGATGGTTTGCACATCGGCAGCGGGATTTAGACGTGTGTGTGCCCACGAGAGGAAGTAAGTAAAGTAAAGACAAACAGAAAATGGGAGGAAAAAATGGCACTAGGAATATAAATGATGGGGAATTTCGTTTTTTCTGGTCTTCTTTTTTGGTCACTTTTTTTTTTTTGGTTTTTTTAGCTGCAGATGGCGCTGTCAGCTTTTATTCTTCATAAGGTTTGCGATGGTTTATTCCCAAGTGGATGTTGTGAGTGGGAGGTGAGGTGATGTGAGGTTATTCGTGCACCTGCCGCATTTTCACTCAACTCAACATTCACTTTTGCTTTGCCGCATCTTTCGGGGTTAACGGTTTAGCGCGTTATGGTGTAAGCAGATTTTTCGAGTGGGTAAAGATTGTTTTCTAAGCTCATCTGAATTTATCATCCTTTAAGAGGATGGATGGATGTATATAAACATGTTTTTTGATTATTTTTTGATGGTTTTTCGGTAGTTTCGATTAAATTTGTTGATAAAATTTTTCTCTTAGAGAAAAAAATGGAAAATTGGACTGGAGTCGGAAATTAAAAATTAAAAAATTAAAAATCCCGATATAAATATCAAAAAATATACATATATATCCAAATTCGTCACTAGGAGCCCAAAACACAAAAACTCGCAATTTTGCATCATCATAACCTTAATTTTATTTTTGTTTGGAGCGAGAAAGTGGTGGGAATTGGAGAATGAAATTTCTACGTAGTCATAAACATATATTTAGCGTCAAATTTTTGTTAAAAATTAAAAATTGTGCTAAAGAAAATCAAAAACAATAACAAAAAACATTCAAAATTTGTCACCAGGATAGCGCATGTGTAGCACTTTACTTAACGAGTGATTGTAAAGCATTTTAGAAACATAAACCACACAACACGGCTGTACACGCTAATAATATACGGCCTACGTGCCCTTTTGTAGCGTACCCCGGGACTTCTAGAGTCTGTTGATTAGCCTTAAGGTCACATAAAATCCAGCCTCCGAGAAAAGGGCGAGTGAACTCAAAATCTCTTCGCATGAATCAAGAGCGCCCATTCCCCCTTCCATCCCCACTCCCATCCTCAACCAACCAACCCCTTCGCAGGCTTCGCTGCAATCATCGACCTCGGAGTCCAAATAAATCCCGCAATCCATTTGATCTAATCTAATACAGAAGCATTAGACGGAAATCGGTCGGTCGTTTCGCACAAACCGACTCAATAACGACCCAAATTGACTGCGAAATCAACGTTTAGGCCTAGTTTTTCAAAGTTTTACATATACTTTTGCACGTTTAATGATACTTAAATATGTATGAAATAGTTTTAAGTAGCCTAAGACCAATCAAGGAATCCCTTACAAGCATCCTTACCGATAGTGTTTACGGTATTTATTTTGATGGCATCGATTAGATGATGATGCCTTGTTTATTATTTGTGTGTTGATTTCTTTTACCGTTTCTCATTGATTATAGTTACTTTTTTTGCAATACAGCCACCTAGTGGAAATTTTAAGAAAAGAATGAAGCCCACTCTGAGCTTGAAAGTCATTTGCTCCGACTAAAGACTTTGATTCTAAAGCCTTCGACACTTACAAAGGGTTTGCGCAACCGAAAAAGAAATTGTCAATGTGTCGACGTATGTTTCATAAGTCGACACCGAGGCATGGTCACATTGGCAAATCTCTGTACCAAGAGCAATGACATTTGTTTTGTCCTCACTGCTGTCGAAACTTCTTTCGCATTGATTCACTACGAAGATAGTCTTTAGTGTCGATCTATATGAATCGTACGTCGACAGTCGACACGTTTCATGATTTTTGGATTGCGCAAACCCATTTTCTTCTTCTATACTCATCTGGACTAAACTTTCCACTAACACCAAGAATGTACAGTCGTGTTATAAAAAACTGGATGTCCACTCCCACTGCATGCTAGCAATCGAAATTGTGAGTAGTTTCATGTTTTGCCACTAGGTGAAACACCTGACATCATCAAATGATAATATGAACAAATGATAAATTCAAGACTGATTGGTGGATGTTTTTATCATTTACAAGTTAGTGAAGCCAGGTGTTTCGCCTAATGGCAAAACATAAAACTACTCACAATTTGGATTGGCAGCATGCAGTGGACATCCAGTTTTTTAACATGACTGTACAAGAAGATGAATGGTCAACCCTTTTAACACTTCCAATGGTACCATTACCATGTTTGACACTGACTGTCGGTCACGGTGTTGATTATTTGCCCTAATCCCCGGCGTTCAGTGTAAAAATGACATCATAAGAAATGCAAAATCCTGAATCTGAATTTATTAAGCACTTGATCTGACTTGCATTTAATACACAAAACATAACTGTCAAAACTGTAGATTTTAGCATGAATAATCAACGCTAGATTGTATTGACCGACTTCAAACATGATCCCAAAGCGAGTCCCAAAGCAGGTGAGAGTTGATCATTCTCTCCTCTTTATACATTCTTGCTAAAACTTACTGTCTCACCCTTTGAAGTGGCTCACTTTTACAAGTATGATGGGACGGGATGCAAAAGCAAGCGTAAATATTTGAATTGGATAATAAAGGATTGCATTATTTATTCGATTTTCTGCCTGCCAAGAATTGTTTACTGCGCTGCTAATGTTTGTTAATCCGGGGGATTTAGAGTTGGAATCGATCCGCATAATGCCCTGTTTGGTTTGTCTTAACAAATTAGTCGGATGATGTTTGATTGGGTGTTGGTTGTTGTGAATAGTGAGTTGAGTTGAGAGTTGTGAATCGTGAGGGATGTGTTCGAGTTTGTGTTTGCGTCTGTAGAAGTTGATGTCGGATGTGGATGTGTTTGTGTGTGGGTTGGGTTATAGTCACGTCTTTAAAAGGGGAATCCAATTTCGAAAACGGACTGATAGAGTCACGCTTTTACTCGAGGCGTTTTCAAAACGGATGAAAATCTTGCTCAGATTATCAGGAATGGCCATTTGTTCGGTCTACCCTCCAGATATTTACACTTTTTCCCTTTTTCTTATAATGATTTTTCCCCTTTTATCTTTTTTTGTGATCAGTAAAGAACTAAAGATAGATAGGCCATGCATTGATATTGCGTTGTATGAGAAATAAGGTTGCGCCAAGTCAATATTTCTCTCACTATTCGTAAAATTTAGAAGATTTTGTAGTGTGCCAAAGAAAAAGAGCTACCGTATTTGTAAATGTATTAAACGCATGTATGTAACGTCCTATAACACTGCGTCACTGACTATACTGTATCTTTTGGAGGATGGATAAAACGTCTTGAGATTTCCGTAAGGTGTTATGTGTCTGTAGTTATTTATCAATTTTTTTCAACTCGATTTTCAGTGATATAGGGTTATTTTGATCTATCTTTACTACGGTATTTGTTTTTACTATATCTACCAATTTTGACCGAGACAATGGAAAAATAGTGAAAATTGAGTGATAAAACTGAAAATCGGAGAAAAAAGTGAATATTGAGTGGAAATTTGATAAATATCTCCAAAATCTCAAACCTCCCAATTATTTAACACTTTAATGATGACTTACAATACACGAATTTTCGGACAAGAAAACTCGACAATTTTTACCTAGAATTTTTACGCTCACAAGTTTTTTTTCCTCCTCTTTTTGTACACATAATGTATACACTATAAACAAAATCAAAACCTCTCAGGAAAAGTTTCTATAAAATCAAACCCTAGAATGAATTTCGTGCCTTATAGTCTTCAGATCTTTATTCCCCATCCAAACCCTACCAAAAAAAAAAAAAAAAAAAAAAAAAAATGGAAACAATGTTGAATTTAAAAAAAGAAAAAAAAAAACCGAACCATTTGATTTCCATCATATTCATTCGAACGACTTTGCGACAGGATTTCCAGGTGACGGATTTTGATAGTCGCCCCAGAAATTCTCGAAAAACGACGAGCGGAGCGTGCGTCCTCATGATGCGCAATCATCGCTTTGGCACGTCTCCAGTCCCCACGTTTGGCTACACTATTCGACGAGACCCATCGTCTCATCGATGCACACACACACAAACTCACTTCTCAAATTTGTGCAAAATGTCCCATTTCTAGTCCACCCATTTTTTTTTTATTTATCCTCCCCTTCCCTCCTAAAAAATAAATCACATTTCAAAAACTTCGGTAATTTCAAAATAACTTCACTCGACATAATACGGTTTATCTAACGTCCATAAATCCATAATTTCCACGACATAAAAAAAATATTCGACTTTTTAAAGGGAATTGCGTGATGGCTGACATGTTTACATCGTAGTATAAAGTTGATGGCCGCCATCATAAAAATGGAAAACAGGCCGAGGCTTTTAAGTTTGCAGCTTATTATTAATAAAACAGTCTTGTATCTTCTTTCGACATCGACTCGATGAAGATGATGAAAAAAAAATTGTTGACGCCCAAATGGGGCAAACTGCGCAAGCGCAACAACGTTGAAGTGAATGACAGGTTTGTAATGTGAGTTTTTCGTTTTAATTGACATGGTCCGACGAGATGAGATGAGATGAGATGTTATTAAAGTTGTTGTGGTGTTGTATACCCTGTATGAAACTATTAAATTTCTAATGATGTAGGTGGAGGAATTGGTTACCACTAATTGCCTGTCAGTAATGTTGGGTTTGATCGGATTAAGGGTTGAAAGGTTGCGTTTAAAAAGTGAATTCACGCTGTTGGGATCAAAGGGGATGGTTGAAGAGGGTTGGTGGGGGTGGTGTCGTGCAGGAAAGTCATCTTTACGTTTGGAAGTGAAGTGAAGTTCTTTTTTTTTGAAAATTTTTATGGTGGAATTTTTTTGGTTTTGTATAATTAAAATTTGTTGTTGTTTCTGGAGTTTGTGAAAGTTTATGAAATTTATAAATATTGTTTACAAAATTCAATAAAATTGTAAAAATTTAATTGCAGAAATTGTTTTGTTTAATTTAAATTTGATTGAATTTTATTTAAAAATAAGAAATAAAATTTCTAAAAATTGTAAAATTTCATAAACTTAAATTTGATTGAATTTTATTTAAAAATAAGAAATAAAATTTCTAAAAATTGTAAAATTTCATAAACTTAAATTTG
>JAQFZO010001974.1:0-13645 GCA_034695885.1 Geophilus flavus
ATATTTCTCGTAAGCATCGTCCACCGCCAAAAATCTGATGTAATGTTGCATCGTGTGACAGGCGAGTTCCCATTTGATCCAATGGATCGAATCTTCGCACCGAAGAAACTCCGCGAGACATTCTTCCACCACCAATGGGTTGATCTGAACTTTAGTTTGGATCTCCTTCAACTCGGATCGCAGAAACTCTATTTTCTCTTCGTCCGAGGCGTCTTTAAACATCGCAATCGCCATGTCGCTGGTTCTCTTATCGAAGGTGAGTTGTATCAAATAAATGGAGTATTCTTTTTTCATCATCGATTGCCACTGATGCGAACCTCCATTCCACAGCATCGTCAACGCCTCCCTGTACAAAAGCACTGGTTTTTTAAGTTTAAATACTGTCAACAATTCAAAAGCAAGTGCTCGTTCTTGATCGCTGATAAAACCAGACATCCGTTCGATCGCAGTCGACATGAACAACTTCGCTTCTGGTCTGGTCGAAAGCATGAGGCAGCACAAACCCAGGTATACCTTGGACTCCAGCAAGTATAACAATTGTGACTCGGTCGCGTGAGTCACGAGGAAGTAGCAAATGTTTCGTCCGTTTTCATACCACAAATTTTCTTTTCGAAGTTTTTCGACCCACTTTCTGAACACTTTGCCTTTTCTCTTTGGATCCAGCTTATTCCAAAAGTATTCGATCCACGAACTACATATATATACTGTATATTCTTTGTCGATGTAGCAAAGAATTACTTTTTCGATGTCCGTCTGTGGAATATTTCGCCCGGCGATGAACGATTCCCAGTATTTGATTATACATTTCTCGTATTTGAAGAAGTTTATCGATTCCAGACGGGTTCCCCAGAGACGTTTGACCTCGTCTTCCAAACAGTAATCGCAAGCCGCTATCAAATCCATACCCTCGTGCACGAGTTTATTCTTGAGGAGGAAACGAACGATTTCGTGTTCGTTCACGCTTCCGTGAGAAGTCCAGTAATATTCCCTGATTAGAGTTTTCCCAGCATACGACTGATAAATGTCGTTTGCCGCGAGCATTTGTGAAACTTTGAGGGCGAGCGAATAGTCCAAATCCGTCAGCAACGATTCGGAAATGGAAACGAGTGTTTTAATGTCGTTCAGCATTTTCTGTTGTTTTTTTTCTATTAAATTTTCCACGTCGTAGAAGCCGGTTCTAATGTCCGGTTTGTAATCCTTTGCTAAGTCACGACTTGTGGTTTTCCACAGATTCATCGCCACTGTGTCGAGTGAAAGTCTTTTCAAACTCGGAGGTTCTCGCGTTTTTTCGATGCACTCGAGTAAATGTCGGACGACCGATTCGTTCTCGTTACGTGTTTTTTCAGCCATCGTCGACCTGAGAATCTAAAAGTATAAATTTTAAATGTTAGTTCGTTTTAATCGAGTCGTAATTGACGTTTGCTTACCTGACTGTTAATTTGATAAAATATCCACGTGTGTAAACGATGCGACCGTGTAATGACTATTAGATTTCACCCTTTTGATGTAATGCGAAAGATGTTGCTCTGAAAAGGAGGGTCGGGACGGCTGGTTCTCGTTTTAGCATCACCCGATACAACACCGTGACCTATGCTCGTCATGGCGATCACATGAGAACTCGTGGTCAGATCAGACATCGATCGATGGTGTTTACTGGATTTTAAGGTGATAAATACACTTTATTTCGTTTACTTGCATCATACGGACTAGGAGTAATGAAAAGAAAGGGAAATTATCATGATGGTGACTCGCGATTCTCCCTCGAGCCGTTGCCGCGCTTTTTCAAAAATTTATCATAAATTTCGATAATTTTTAGGATGTCACCCGTTTCATCCTAATTTAAGTGACATAACGTGACATAACGTGACATAATGAGAGGATGTAAATAAAAATTGATGTACGACACAACATCCACTACATGGTAATAACAAGTTCCATCCGTGTCCCAAAATTCTCATGATCCATATAAACAAGAATAGATAAACATTTTTTTTTTAACCGTTACGAAGACATCACTCATATTCCATCCTAATTTAAGTAATAAAAATAATTCTATGCGTGTAATACACGGAATTTGAAATAATGAGAGGATGTACACGAGTTTATGTATGACAACATGCACTAAATTTTCACGGACACACATATAAAAGCCAGATACGAATTTATCTCTCACACCAGTAAAACTATTCTTTTATTTCGATACCTGCAGGATCCCTTTGCTTTATTTTTATAATTCATTTATTTTTTGTCCAACCATATGCAATTTGCTTGTGTAATATTTCCAGGAAATTGGATCGGTGGAGCAATTTAGATAATTAATGTGAGGGATTAAAGATGAAGCAAATATTTCTAAATAAATAAAAAATAAGGTGAGACTATTATACATTGGGAGAATGGGAGTATTAATTGTTAGGGGAAAATCAATGTCAGAATTAAGATAAAGATCGGGCATTAGTGATAGGCGAGGTTAAAGAATGGTGCTTTCCTGCATGGAAAATTGTTCTGCACATGCTCAGTCATGCCATGGTGGCAACTTAGACAGGGGTATAGTAATTGAGGCAGTGCACGGTGTTAAAAAACATTTGAAAGCTGAAGCTAAGATGTAACCAAGTTTGTCCTTTGGCTGGTTGTTGTATACTGAGAGGCGTCAACAGATGCGTGCACCCAGCTCTGGAATTTTGGGGCTACTATACGTGTACTAATTGTAAATTTATTGACACAAAAATTCAATGGAAAACTGTTTCCCGTAGAAAACCCTTGAAGGAAACGTGCAATTTATTCCAACACTTATTCGAGTGCAGAATTTACAATCTTCTTCAGTCCTAATAGTCCTTGGGGACACATTGTGCCCGATCGCACTGTCTGTCTTCTTTGATGTTGCTCGGTCGTGCTATACGGTTACAGCAACGAAGGCCAAAAATACGACATACTCATAAATACTCATAAATTTAGTCAGACTTGCTTTTACTATAAACTATTAAAAATTGCTGCGATGATGGGAATCGGGAAACCTCGATGTTTGTGTACAGGGGTTCACACTGATGCTGTCCTGCCCGGTTGAGCTGCAGTATAACATCTTCCGGAGGCAGTAATCGAAGCAGTGGGAGGGATGAGGGAACAGTTCAAAGTAATCTACATCTATTAGTTATTCAAGTTTTGAATTATCGATTGCTTTTTATTTAATTTATTTTTTGCTCCATTATTATTTTTACAACGTAATTGAGCCTTGAGCTGGGGGACCGACAATGGGAAAATTCGTCGACAAGATTTTAAAATCTCCGATTTTTTAATAAGATTTGAAATTTTGTAAAGAATTTTAAGAGATTTACAGGGATTTTTGGAGGCCATCGACGAGATTTTCGAGAATGTCGGTCCCCTTGGGGACTATTTACCTCATTGGTAAGGTCAAATCACGTGCGATTATTGGTCAGAAACACATGCATGAGAGGGATTGGTGGGTTTTCGCACGTGATTCAAAATCCTCTCAACAGATGGAAATTCCTGAATTTCCATCTTCCAAGGCTCGCAAATATCCACAACAATGCGCAAAATTGCAGTTTTCGTTGAAGTACACAAAGTTTGCGCACATTTACTATACCAAATGTGCTGCAGTGTTGCGAGATGTACGATTTTAGCGTGGTTGCACATATTTGCAAGCCTCGGGAGATAGATATTTAGAATCCTCAAGTTGAGAGGATTCTGAATCAGTAAATAAAGCGATTATGCTGCAGAAACAACTAAAACTATGATCATCTGCTGCCCCTTAGCTTCCTTGCAGAGCGCCACTATGGTAAACTTCATTTTCCAAGATTCCAGTACCTGTACCGTAGCCGGTTCTAGGTGTGGTCAAGCAGACACTTACCATGGGGTATAACATTCGGTAGTAATTACCAGATACTAAAATCTGATAACCATGTAACCAGATAAAAAAAAAATAATCCAATTTTTGCTTGTATGATGCTGCATCGATGCGGGGAAGCTCATGTCAGTATACCATGCCGTTGTTGCACTCTATCCACCAATACCCCCAGCCAAAGACCAAGGTCCCTTGAATCAATTCTTGACTATTTTTTCAGTGTCCTCCATCACTCATCTGTCGATCACCAATATGAGAAATCCGTAATCACTATAACCGAAATTTTTCTCAATTCAAGCATTATATTTACTTTCATCAAATTTATAATTTATTCGTGTATAAAATCTGCGGTTTATTAAAGAGTAAATCAAAACTTCAAACGGGCGCTTTTATTTTTTATAAATATACAATTTTAGAATCAGACACACCAATCGTTTTTGTAGGCTCAATGTTTGAACAGAAGTTCACTAGTTTCACTTACCTCGTAATAACATCACCACAACAACACAGTAGTACCATTAAAATTCAACGGGAAAATTATTGATGTCAAAAAATCAGCTGTTTGCATGTTAAAATAAAATAATCATGGTTTCATTTTTTCATCTGAAATGCTTTACTCAAACTTTCAATCATTACTATTTGTAATTATACAAGTTTTAATACAAAATAATAAATAAAGAAATAAAGAATTAAATAATTAAATAAATAAGTTTTAATACAAAATAATAAATAAATAAATCAATTAATTAATAATCATTTAATAAAGAAATTAATTAATTAATAAAGAAATCAAACGCCACTCTTTGGCATCATTTCCCGCAACTCTCGCGCTTCGGCATCCGACAATAAACACCACGAGGAAAACTTATCGACGGCAGCCACACTCATTTTCGCCTGAGGAAGCCAGCATTTAAGAAAATCGACTGTACAAAACGCCGTCTTCAATTCGGTCATCTCTTGGTCCGAAAATTTGCAAAAATCAAAATATTTCTCGTAAGCATCGTCCACCGCCAAAAATCTGATGTAATGTTGCATCGTGTGACAGGCGAGTTCCCATTTGAACCAATGGATCGAATCTTCGCACCGAAGAAACTCCGCGAGAAATTCTTCCACCACCAATGGGTTTTTCTGAACGTAAATTTGGATCTCCTTCAACACGGATCGCAGAAACTCTATTTTCTCTTCGTCCGAGGCGTCTTTAAACATCGCAATCACCATGTCGCTGGTTCTCTTATCGAAGGTGAGTAGTAGCAAATAAACGGTGTTTTCTTTTTTCATCATCGATTGCCACCGATGCGAACCTCTATTCCACAGCATCATCAACATCTCCTTGTACAAAAGCACTGGTGTTGTAAGTTTATATGCTGTCAACCATTGAAAAGCCAATGCTCGATCTCGATCGCTTATAAAACCAGACATCCGTTCGATCGCAGTCGACATGAACAACTTCGCTTCTGGTCTGGTCGAAAGCATAAGGCAGCACAAAACCAGGAATAACTTGGACTTCAGCAGGTACAACAATTGTGACTCGGTCGCGTGAGTCACGAAGAAGTAGCAAACGTTTCGTCCGTCTTCAGACAGCAAATTTAGTTTTCCAAATTTTTCGACCCACTTCCTGAACACACTGCCTTTTCTCTTTGGATCCAGTTTATTCCAAAAGTATTCGATCGACGAACAACATTCCTTGTCGATGTAGCGAAGAATTATTTTTTCGATGTCCGCCTGCGGAATATTTCGTCCGGCGACGAACGATTCCCAGTATTTGATTATCCATTTCTCGTTTTCGCAGAATTTCTTCGATTCCTGACGGGTTTCCCACAGACGTTTGACCTCGTCTTCCAAACAGTAATCGCAAGCCGCTTCGAAATCCATACCGTCGTTTACGAGTTTATTCTTCAGGAGGAAACGAACGATTTCGTGTTCGTTCACGCTTCCGTGAGGCGTCCAGAAATATTCCCTGATTTGAGTTTTCCCATACGAACGATAAATATCGTTTGCCGCGAGCATTTGTGCAACTTTGAGGGCGAGGGAATAGTCCAAATCCGTCAGTAATGATTCGTAAATGGAAACGTTCAACATTTCCAATTGCTTTTTTTCTATTGTAATTTCCACGTCGAAGAAGCCGAATTCTCTCGGTTTGTAATCCGTTTCTAAGTCACAACTGGTGGTTTTCCACAGATTCATCACCACTGCGTCGAGTGAAAGTCTTTTCAAACTCGGAGGTTCTCGCGTTTTTTTGATGCACTCGAGTAAATGTCGGGCGACCGATTCGTACTCGTCACGGGTTTTTCCAGCCATCGACGAGCTGAGAATCTAAATGTATAAATTTTAAATGTTAGTTTGTTTTAATCGAGCCGTAATTGACGTTTGCTTACCTGACTGTTAATTTGATAAAATATCCAAGTGTGTAAACGATGCGATATTTTAGATTTCACCCTTTTGATGTAATGCGAAAGTTGTTGCTCTGAAAAGGAGGGTCGGGACGGCTGGTTCTCGTTTTCGCATCACCCGATCACGTGAGAACTCGTGGTCAGATCAGACATCGATCGATTGCGTTTACTGGATTTTAAGGTGATAAATACACTTTATTTCATTTACTTGCATCATACGGACTAAGAGTAGTGAATAGAAAGGGAAATCATCATGATGGTGACTCCCGATTCTCCCTCAAGCCATTGCCGCGCTTTTTCAAAAATTTATCATAAATTTCGATGATTTTTATCGAAATTTAAGCTGATTTTTGCGTGAGAATGTGTAAATTAAATGGATTCAATGTCAAATTTGGATAAATTTAAGTGTTGTTTCTATTTTTGGCGGGAAAAAGTTGAAATTTTTCGCCGTTATACGGCGCTTGGCTGTTGTTTAAGAGAGAAATCAGTTGTTTCTGTATAGTTTCAATCTTTACCAGTGTGAAAAATCAACGACTTACGGAGTAGTTACACGTCGATTTCGTGGAGAATTTTCGAAGTTTCTTGTACGTACCGTAACCAAAACAGCTTGATCATGATTTCTCATAAAGAATGGGGGATCTTCACTGGTTACCGAATCTCCAAGAGCAATGAGTTGTCCTTCATAGTCGCACTTGCCTGCAATATTCTCAGTCGAATTTGTAATGAGAAAATACGGTATGTCTGGATTACTCACCGTCCACTCCGTCGACGATGGCGAAGGCGGTGTATGCGGCAGAAAACTCGGTTTGTGATAAGAGTATCACAACTAAAACCAGGATAATTTTCATTTTGATTGATCTTCCTGCTAAGAGTCTCGAATCAGCACTGTGAAGCGAAATGAGATCTGCTTTATTGTTTACCGTATCTAACTTTGCAGATTTCGACATTTATATTTTGCGTGAATTTCAATGTCAATGTATACAGTCCCTTCAATAAAAAATATGTTGGAATCGATGTCGTTTGAACTAGTGTCCAATTCTTCCAGATCTTGCCTTGACCGAATAAACGGGGCCTTGACAAATCTGTTTTCGTTCAAATACAAGCGGGTTAAGGAAGTTAAATTGCTAAATGCATATTCTGAAATTTGCGTCAAAATGTTGTTGCTCAAATCGAGGTCTACGAGCGAGGACAAAAATTGAAAATCCGTGTTTGTTATCAGCGTCAGCAAATTACTGCGAACATACAACTGCGTAAGTTTCGACAATGATTTTGGCAGGTTCAAACGGTCGATCCGGTTACGCGATAAATTCAAGAACTTTAGCTCGTCAAGTCGGTCGAAGATACCCGGCTCGACGGATCGTAAATCGTTGTCGTCCAAATGCAACTCTTTCAATATTATTTGGTTGTGGAAAACCTTGGGCGACAAACGAGTGAGTCGGTTCGAAGATAAAATTAGGTATTCCAATTCCGTGTTGTTTTCGAATAAATTTTCCCCGATTTCCGTCAATTTGTTCCCTTTTAAATATACACGCTGCAATCGTGCGAGATGTTGGAATGCACCAGTTTCCACGAATTCGATCCGATTTCTGTCGAGAAACAGGCTGAACAAACGTGACGAGTAGAAGAAGTCGTTTTTCTCAACTTTATCTATTCGATTGTCTTCCAAATTGATTTCCAATAATTGCGAGCAACAAGGGTTGTTTTTGTCACCGCAACCGATTCGATGCAAGCGACGTAAGTTGTTCGACATCAATCCAATGTATATTAATTTTCCAAGTGTGCAGAAAAGGCATGTGGGCAATTCGTGCATTCCCATTCGGAATATTGCGATTCGTTTCACATTCGGAGTCGGCTCGAACGCGTCTTCGCTCATTTTTGTCGGCCTTTTTTTGCTTTTTTTCATGAGTAATGAAAGGTGTTGCACTTTATCCAGTTCTCTAAACGCTTGCGACCCGATTTCGTCAAAATAACAATCTTCTATAGACAAAATTTGTAATTCGAGTAAATGGTTAAACTTGGAGGAAGGAAATTTGACGAACGTCTCGCTCTGGAATTCGTGGCAAATCACCCTCAGTTCGATCAGCCTTATAGGCTCGGGAAACGAAAAGTTTGCTGTCGTCAAGGTACCCACATTGCAGTCGGCGCTTTGATAGTCACCGTCAGGCATGGCAACATCGGTAACATTGCAGTCGCTCATCGAATGCGATTTTGCGACCATGCTGAACACCAAGATGAAAACGGACTTGGCAAACGACATCTATGTAAACATTTCATTAATTACGTGATTAGAAGTCGAAAATTTGATTAAAACTCATCATAATACCTCGTGTGTGAAGCGAAGATTCGGGCGGAAGAAAGAAGACTGATGAAAGAGGACTCTGACGCATGAAAGGAAGTTGGCGCATATTTTCCTTTATTTTTTTCTTTTATCTTTATCTTCCTCCTTCACCTTACCTAACCAAAAGAAAAAATAAATCGGAAAAGAACATTTATTCACAGAAAGAGAGGAACATTGCGATGCAGTCGATGTACGATATAGTAAGGGGCAGCGATAAGGTTAATTTACAAATTTTGTAAAGTATACAAGAATTTGGCGATGTTTAATGAAATATTTAAATTAATATTACAGTACTTAATAATTTTTAAATATCATCAAAATAAACATGACGAGAGTCACTCGAACGATTCCGGATCAGGAGCTTGATCCGAATTCAATGGTTTGACCTCCTTGGTTTAACGTAGTCTGCGCTGCTGCCCCACTTGTCCGCCCGAGGTCGCTTTGGTGGGTTATGGTCTGCCACTCAGTCTGCCACGCCCACATGTGTTGATTGAGCTTCCTTTGCAGGTGCGATGCCAGCTTTGCTCATCACTGACACTCCTCTCATGCCAGCTCTCATACCGTACTAGTTTTCAAGAAATCAATTTTTTAAATTTTCACAAAAACACCCAAATACCGATTAGTTGAAATTCTTTAGTGAAGTTAGCAAACCGAAATTATCAAAAATTTGGATTTGTTTTATGTTTTCTTCCGCATGATGTCGATCGACGTTTTATTTACTTATTTTTGTTTTGTTTGTTTACAGATTTGGTTTCTTTTGATCCCAGTTTCATGCCGTATTCAATATCTCGGTTTTCTCGGCTGAGATGTCTATGTCGTATAGTTTTTAGACCCGATCTGCGGTGCCAGTGAGCGTAAGGAGTTTGAATTATTTTTCAGTGACGTAAATATTTTGAAAATTGATGGACTTTTCTTTTGCAGGCAATGCAACTACTCGCTCGACTCTCCTAATGAATTCTTTCGACTTTTGAAACGTCACCGACGATGAATAAATTATTTTTCGTTGATTTTCGTGCAATAAATATAAATAAACATCAGTCATGGAATTCGAAACGTGTGTCGGTCGATCACCAAGTGAAAATAATTAAGATAGTTAATTGTGTAATATTAAATATGTACGAAAATATTTTTTTTTGTTTTTTTTTTTTCAATGCAAATTGTACTGTATAGCGGATAAAGGTTTGGCAAAGTCCTATCATTACGTCACGTCCGGTTTTATGGAAGTGTTGTTGTAAACACAACTTTGAACTCATTTAAAAAGAACTTGGCAGACTTTTAATTAATAAAAAAATATGAAATATTAAAAATCATTGAGCAAATTATGATTACAGATAAACAAATTTGTTAAATATTAAATAAGACATTAGATATAATAATCATTTAAAGAAACACTTTACAAACTTGATTCTGCAATACATTTGATTCTGCAATTAATTAAATTAATTTTAAATTTCATATTTAACAAGTTAATTTACAATACAATTGGTGTACATACAAGAGTTTGTTCACGGAATTTTGTATTATATTATATAATTCTTTATAAAAAGTCAGAAAACAAAAGTTATAACGGTACTATATAACTTTATAATGCAAAACCTTTGTGCATAGACTTCCTAATATTTATTAAAATTAAACAGTAAAATAATCATGAGAATATACAGATAAACAGCAATACTGATATACGGTACAATTAAAAAATATCTGATAAACATTTGAAATACTGTACCTACCGTACTGTATAAAGATAATTTAAAAATTACAAGGCAGTTTCAGTTTCATTTTCGAGTGCTTCAACAGTCTCCACATTCGTCTCGAGTTTTTCCTTCACGAGACAACCGGAAATGTCGAATTCCATGACAGCAAGAAATGATCCATCGCAATAGGTGTCATTCAAATCCGGAATATTTATCCGGCGATTTGAGTCGATCCACTGTCGCAGTGGAACCAAATCGCAGTCGCACGAAAACTCGTTTCCGGAAAAAGTCATTTCTGACAGACTTTCCAGTTCCATCTCCCAGAAACGCGGTTGCACCAATCGAACACCACATTCAGGTAATTCGATCGGTGGAACAACCAATTGTTTTTGCACGAACAGGAAATGGGATTATCTTTCAAAAATACCGTCGACCTCTTCGCATCATTGTCTCTTTTAAATTTAAAATCGTAATCCGACACCACCGAAACAGAGTTGTTGTTTAGCCACACCCGTAATCTTTTCGGAAAAATGCTTCGAGAAAATCTATCAATTCGAGAAATGTCGTTGTCGTCTAAATTTATCTCGATTATTTTTCTTGGAAAATTGTAAAGTGCGAACGTAACCAATCTATTGCCTCGGGCTGAGAAAAACTCGAGTTGCCGTCCTGCGATCGAAAAGCACTCTTTGATGTTGTCGAGTCGGTTGTGGTCCAACATTAGCCTGCGAAGAGTCTTTGAGGTGGACTTGAAATTGAAAACTCGGATTTTGTTACGAGACAGGTCTAGCCAGGATCTGACACCGACGAACGACGATTTCATATCGCTCACTTCCGTATCGGTCATTGTCAAATAATTTAAATTTTCCAGACCCGAAAAAGTGTCGGAATCGACGTCGCTGATGTCGTTGGAACTGATGTCCACCTTATCCAGCTTATTCGATGGTCGTAAGTTCGGAACCCTGACGAGTCGGTTGTCGTTCAAATGCACCTTTGTTAAGGAAGTCAAATTGGTAAACGCATCGTCAAACTGTTGTTGCTCAAATCGAGGATCTGGAGCGAGACCACAAAGAGAAAATCCACGTCCGTTATCTGTGTCATCAAATTACCACGCAAATGCAGCGTCCTAAGATTCGACAAGGATTTCGGCAGAATCAAACAGTCGATTCGGTTGCGTGACAAATCCAGCAAGATTCTCAGACCGTAAAGTCGGTCGAAGACGCCTGGCTCGATTGATTGCAAGTCGTTGTCGTTCAATATCAACAATTCCAACTTTCTTTGGTTGCGGAAGACTTTAGGTGACAAACGGGTGAGTCGGTTCGAAGATAAATGTCAATTCCGTGTTGTTGTCAAATAAATTCTCCCCGATTTCCGTCAATTAGTTCCCAGATAAACGTTCAAACGTGCCCTGTTTCCACAAATAGGATACGACTCGAAAAAAGTTTCAAGCTCTCCAAACGTGACAAGAAGATGTCATCTTTCGCGACTTTACTTATTCGATTGTGATTCAAATCGAGGTACTCCTATCGCGAGCAACAGGGCTCGTTTACGTCACCGCAGCCGATTCGATTCGAGTATCGTAAATCGTTGGATGTCAAGTCTAGGTAACTCAATTCATCAAGTCCGCAGAAAAGATGAGTAGGCAATTCGTGAATTCCCATTCGCTGCAATATGATTGTCGTCAAATTCGGAGTCGCCTCGAACGCGTCTTCGCTCACCTTTGTCGGCCGTTTTTTCCCGCTTTCTCCCAGGATGGATAATCTTAGGTGTTGCAATTTGTCCAGTCCTCGAAATGCTTGCGACCCGATTTCGTCGAAATAGCAATTTTCTACGGTCAAGATTTGTAATTCGAGTAAATGGTTAAACTTGGAGGAAGGAAATTGGACGAAAATCTCGCTCTCGAATTCGTGGCAAATCACATACAAAGAGTTCAGCCATCGAGTGTCGATAAACGAAAAGTTTGCTGTCGTCAACGTTCCTATTTTGCAAACGGCTTTTTGAAAGTTATCATAACCGAAAAAAAACCGTTATGACGTTGCAGTCGCTCGAATGCGATTTTGGGATTATGTTGAGCACCAAGATGAAAACGGGCAAGGTAAACGACATCTGTGTATAGGTGAAGACATTATAGTCTGCATTAGTAACGTAATGAATCAGAAATTCGATTAAAACACATACCTCGAGTGTGACGTGAAGGTTCGGCCTGTGCTGTTGATGGACTGATGAGTTTTTGATTTTTTTTTGTCACAAACAAACCAAGGAACTAAAGGAAGGAAGAGGACACTGACGTAAGAAAGAAAGTTAGCGTGTTTTCCCCTTGTTTTTTTCCTTTTTCCTTTTTTCTTATCTTCCTCCTTCACCTTACCTAACCAAATGAAAAATCGGAAAACAACATTTATTGTCACCTCCTGTTCTCAGAAAGAAGGAACATTGCAGTGCAGTCGACGTAAGAGGTTGCAATACGGTTCGCATGAGAGTGGAATATTTATTTTATCATCATCATAACTTAAATTTACAAATTTTGTAAAGTACCTACACTATGTACCGTATATACAGTATTTCCAAGGTTTAATGTTGAGTCATAATTTTCACCCCAGTAATTGCAATTTACCTTTACTCATCTAATTGGCTTTTTCAACGAAGAGTAATTTTCCCTCTTTTTTAATTCAAGACTGAGTAAATTAAGAAATAATGAAAATTTAATGAAAAAATTGAATAAAATTCAACAAATCAACTGAATTTTTTTCCAAATTTGGAATTTGATAAAAGTAAATTATTTATCAGTAATTTATCGAGGTAATTTTTTTTTTGCACTGCTATGTTCTTGCAATGTTGTTTTCCGATGTTTTGATTTGGTTAGGTAAGGTGAAGGAGGAAGATAAGAAAAAAAAAAGAAAAATAACAAGGTGAAAATGCGCTAATTTTTTTATTTATTCAAACACTTCACTGCAAATAAATCATCTAATCCATAAATAAATGTCAAAAAATGAAAACAACTTTAAATACGTAATGTATAATTTTCAAAAAAATGAAATTTCCGTTTTTACAGTGGAACACGCTTACAACGTCATTTTTGGGACCGGGAAAAAAGTGACGTTATATGTGGGTGACGTTATATCCGAACGTGCATATAACGTCATTGTGACGCTACATAAGCGCTGTCATAAGCGGGTTTAACGTGAGGGGCCCGCCATCGAGATATTCGTCGACGACATTTTTGTTAACGATTTTCTATAGATTGTGTAAGAGTTTTGTGATTTTTAAAGATTTCTGGAATTTTGAAAGATTTTAACGAATGTTTAGAGATTTTGTCATCAGAGATTTGGGATTTTCATGGGTTTTTGGACCCCATCTACGAAATTTTCGTGAA
>JAQFZO010001975.1:0-13641 GCA_034695885.1 Geophilus flavus
CCCAAATGCCAGTAGTGTGAGTCAAGGCTCGTTTTCAAACATGCTTGCACCACTGCCAACTCAAATGCCAAGTCAAAACCATTTTCAACATCGCTCAATAATTCTGTAAGACGATTGATGACATTTTATTATTAGAGACTTAGCGCAATTCCGTACGACTCCGATTTACGTCAACAACAAATGCTTTATTCCGTCGTAGTTGTGACGTCACAATGCCGTTATATCTTGGTGAGTGTCTCACGGCATTGTGACGTCACAATACGACGGAACGGAATCAAGCATTTTCCAATTGTCGTTGTCGTAAACCGGAGTCGTACGGAATTGCGATAAGTCTATTAATTGTTAATTATAACAAATACGTTTTATACAGCTTTTAACGTCACAATTGGACCCGTTGAGCAATTTGGGAGCTGGAATTGCAGGTTTGAACCTAGGAGGAAACGTTGGAACGCACAGCAATTCGATTTTTCCAGTGTCGGGAGGATTGGGAAATTTTGCAACACCTGGATCTCCTGCAAAACTTTTCCCAAATGCCAGTAGTGTGAGTCAAGGCTCGTTTTCAAACATGCTTGCACCACTGCCAACTCAAATGCCAAGTCAAATAGGTATGTATAAATGAAATAAGCATTTATTGAATTTGTCTAACTATTTTGTTGTTGTAGGGTTAAACACCAGTAGCATGATAGGCGGTCTTGGAAATATTGGCAGTAAAAGTAGCTTCAGTGCACCACCAGCTGCAAATCTACAGCAAGCGAATACACGTGAGATTGCGATTATTCTAGTGGATAAAATAAATTGAAAAGTTTTAACCTGAAACTCATTTATTTGGCAGCCGATATGTCGTCAGAATTCATCGACTCAACTCAAGTCGTTTCATCGGAAGTAGAAGACGAAGCTAATAGTTATTTCCAAAGGATTTACAACCACCCACCGCATCCAACTTTGTCAATCGACGAGGTGTTGGAAATGTTGAAGAAATTTCAAGATTCACCATCTAAACGAGAGAGGGTTTGTTGTGGAATGAATGTTTAAAAGTTTTTTATAATAAAAAATTGTATTTTTATTTTAAAGGATGTTTTCAACTGCATGCTTAGAAATCTGTTCGAGGAATATAGATTCTTTCCACAATACCCTGAAAAAGAACTGCAAACCACCGCACAATTATTTGGAGGGATTATTGAACAGGGCCTAGTAACGTTAGTATTTCATGATAATAATTTATGTTGTATGTAGCACGGTGTATTGATTTTAGTGATGTAAACAGGTACAAAGCCTTGGGTTATGCCTTGCGGTTTGTACTTGAAGCTTTAAGGAAACCATATGCAAGTAAAATGTACTGTTTTGGAATAGCAGCTCTGGACAGATTCAAAAGCCGGTAATATAATCGTACTAAGGTACAACCAGAGGAAAAAAAAGTGGAGTTAATTAGAATATGTATTTTATTATTCAAACTCCGAACTTGATACTCTGGCTATGCCTTATAAACCATAAACCACCTTAAAAATGATCAAAAGTAACTCTTGTCTCTCTTGATTTTTAGACTGAAAGATTATCCTCAATATAGCCAGCATTTAACTTCAATTCCTCATTTCCAAGACTTTCCGCCTCATTTGATAGAGGTAACATCGTTAATTTTGCCTTAAAAAATTGTGATTGACCTGTTTTGTTTTTTGTTTGTTTTAGTATCTCAAATATGGTGCTAATTCTCAAGAACCACCTGACAAACCACAGGGTTCAGTTTTGCCAGCAAGCATTGCTTCAGCTGTAGCGGTTTCGACTGCTGGCAAAACTGTTACCACTGTAACCTCTACTACGACATCATCGACGACGATTGCAAAAAATACATCTCTTTCAGGAAAAGTGAGTTTGCAATTTTTTTTTTCTTTGATCCTGAAATTAATTTGTTCCAATTTTAATTTCAGCCGTCTATTGCGAATGCTACGAACATAGACACACTCCTTGGAGCAACTGAAAAGGATGAAAAAATTGCTGTTCCGCCGGAGTCAACGCAGGATAAAATTGCGTTTATTTTCAATAATTTGTCACAAGTCAATCTCGTTCAAAAGGTTGTATTGAAATGAGTTTTTTATAAATTGAGTTTATGTTGACTGGATTTTTGTTTCTTAGACTGAGGAATTGAAAGAAGTTGTTACTGAAGAGCATTGGTCTTGGATTTCACAATATTTAGTTATGAAACGAGTCAGCATCGAACATAACTTTCATAATTTGTACTCGAATTTCTTAGATACGTTAAAGATCAGTGAGTTCACAAAAATGGTTATCAAAGAGACTTTCAGAAACATTAAGGTTTGTAAAACTCGAAATTAAATTCTCACTTAGGTAAAAAAAAAAAAAAAAAAAATATTACATCGTTATCTATTTGATTTTAGGTATTACTTCGTAGTGACAAAGTAATGGCTAATTTTTCTGATCGTTCCTTGCTCAAAAATTTGGGACACTGGCTGGGGATGTTAACGTTGGCAAAGAATAAGCCAATTCTTCAAATTGTAAGTTTTTAATTAAAAAAAAAAAAATTTAATTTTGCGATTAATAAAATTATATTTTATTTGTTTTTCAGGATATCGACATAAAAGCATTATTGGTTGAGGCTTATCATAAAGGTCAGCAAGAGTTGCTTTACGTTGTTCCATTTGTGGCGAAAGTGTTGGATTCGTGTGCAAAAAGCAAGGTAAAGTTTGCAGTAATATTTGTTTTTATTAAAATAGTACTAATTTGTTCTATCGATCGATAGGTTTTTAAACCCCCAAATCCGTGGACGATGGGCATAATGAATGTTCTAGCAGAATTACATCAGGAGTCAAATCTGAAATTAAATTTGAAATTTGAAATTGAAGTTTTATGCAAAGCTTTAAATTTGGATATAAACGTAAGTTGGAATATTTTGTACTAATTTATATTGAATCACTTATTTTTTTTTTCTTTCTCTTGCTTTAATTTTAGGATTTGAAACCTGGTATACTTCTGAAAGATCTTGACAGACTTGCGCGCATTGAGCATCAATTGTCGCAACCGCAGAAGAAACTCGAACAACTACCTGTCGACGAGACGATTCAAAGTGGCAGCAGCTCAGCCACTGTCAGCACACCTACATCTTCATTGGCAACTACTATGACGGCAGCTGCGACGACAACGGCGGTACCCACAATGGCTGGTCCGCCCGATCCTAGATTTTGTTATCACGACATAAGCATTGCCAATTTACAAGGTTTAGCACAGCACATTGTAATTAATAGTCAGGTAAATATATTATACATCAGAACATCCCATATTTTTTAAATAAGATTCTAATTTTTGAATAATTTTAAATTTTAGATAAGTCTATTCCAAACACATCCTCAGTTTAAAGTTTACGTTCGTTCAGCAATTGAGAGGGCAGTACAGGAATGGATTCATCCTGTTGTTGACAGGTCGATAAAAATTGCTTTGACCACCTGTGAACAGATTGTGAAAAAGGTAGGTTTTTTTTTTGAAGGTGTTAGTTTTGTAGTAAAGCTTAATGTAATTCTTTATCAAGGATTTTGCTGTCGATCCGGACGAAACTCGCATGCGAGCTGCGGCTCTTCACATGGTGAGAAATCTGACTGCTGGAATGGCACTCATTACATGTCGGGACCATCTGCTGATCAGCATTAATGCAAATTTAAAAGCTGCCTTTATGAGTGCTTTGCGGGTACGTTTCGTTAAAATGATGTTTTGTGAGCAAAAGGTAATATTTGATTCGTTACAGGGAGCAACACAACAACAGAAAGAAGTTATTGAACAAGCCTCTACTATTGTCGCACAAGATAACGTTGAACTCGCTTGTGCCTTTATACAAAAAACTGCCATCGAAAAAGCAATTCCCGAAATGGACAAGAGATTAGCTACGGTAGAAGCTAAATTGATGAATTTTTTCGAGCGCCATTCTGACAGTGAAATTTTGCAGGAATTCGAACTTAGAAAACACGCCCGTAACGAAGGAAGACGGTATTGTGATCCGGTAATGCTGACTTATCAAGCTGAACGAATGCCGGAACAGATCCGTTTAAAGGCATTAATCCAGTTTAAATGATGAGTTTATTATTTAGATTAATTGATTAAATGTATTAGGTTGGTGGTACGTCAACGCAGCAAATGGCAGTATACGAGGAATTCGCCCGAAATCTACCTGGTTTTCTTCCAAGTCACGAACGCGATTCTTCCACTTTTCTTGCCAAACCAGTCCCAGTAAGTATTGATGCTTGGGATACAGATATTCCACTTTTGAACATAAAGCTTGATTTTCAGACGTACGCTGCAGATGAACTGACGCAAATATACGACAAAGTTATTGCTGAATTGGAATTGTACGTTCAGACCACATTACAACCAATGACAAATCCTCAAGTAGTAGCTCTGCATGGTTTACTGGAATCCACGATTGTAGCACGTAGTGCACGAGATGTAATCACAGCATCGGCATTGGTTCAAAAAGTATGGAGAAGTTAAAACGTCACTGTTATAGGCAAAAAAAAAATTAACTAATTTATTTATTTATTTACTTTAAAAGGCCGTAGATGGATTTTTGGAAGGAATGACGCAGTTGCCGAACGATCCAGATTTGGCCTTAAAATTCAGAGATGGTCATCTCCTTGTGTTAAAGGCGCTGCAAGATCCTCGAGCTTTTGGACCGTTGTGGACGAATAAACAAGTGACGAAGTATGAAAAAAAAAATAAGAAAATTTTGTTTATTATGTTATTAAATGTTATTAATGCATTTTTTAAATTTTTATTATTTAGATGTTTAATCGAATGCCGAGAGGATTACAAATATAACTTAGAAGCTGTAGATTGTATGATTCGCAGCCATCTAGTTAATATGCAGCAATACGACTATCATCTAGCTCAGGTTGGTCAATTGCTTTTATCAAATAAATTCTTCGTTTACTCATAAATTCTAGTCTTTTCAGTCAATGGAGAATGGGTTGAACTACATGGCCGTTGGATTTGCTATACAACTTGTGCGAAACTACTTACTTGAGGAGAGGCATGGTAGCAGTGTGACCGAATCTGATTTGTACAAGACGATAGAAATTTTGATTCGTATTGCTGTTCATTCGAGACAGCCACCAGACGGGTAATGAATGAAAGAAAGAAAAAAAAATTAACTTTCTTAAAATGATGATGACACTTATTTTCTTTTTCTTACTTTGTAGCTTAACGCAGCTGATCGAGTACATTCGTTCCAACAATGACACCGGATTTATGGAGCGTGGTCCAAGTGGTCCAACGTCGATGATGCATTCTGGAATTTCGCAAGCACGCGAATACGACGATCCACCTGGATTACACGAAAAGACCGAATATCTATTGAGAGAATGGGTCAACATGTATCATTCACCGACAGCTGGGAAGGACAGCACCAAAGCGTTCTCGATATTTGTTCATCAGGTTGGGGTAACTTCATGTGGTTAATTGTTTTTAAAAATATTTAATACGGAATTTTCTTCTTTTTTTTTTTTTTTTTGAAAGATGAACCTGCACGGTATCTTGAAAACTGACGACTTGATTACTCGATTCTTTCGACTTTCCACCGAGTTGTGTGTCGAACTTTGCTATCGCACTTTGTCTGAACAACCGTCAAGCCCAACTATAGTAAGAGCTAAATGTTTCCATACACTGGACGCTTTTGTTCGATTGATCGCTCTACTTGTGAAACATTCGGGAGACACTACAAATACTGTAACGAAAATTAATTTGCTAAACAAAGTGTTAGGCATTGTGACTGGAGTTTTGCTGCAAGATCATGAAGGGCGTCAGCAGGAATTTCAACAATTACCGTACCACCGCATTTTTATCATGTTGCTTCTGGAATTGAATGCACCAGAACATATTTTGGAAACTATTAATTTCCAAGTGCTTACGGCTTTTTGGTATGAAATAGGAAATTTAATAGTCACATTTTAAATTTAAGTATAAGTTTTTCGAATTTCAGTAACACTTTTCACATTTTGAGACCAGCGAAGGCACCGGGTTTTGCTTATGCGTGGCTTGAACTTATTTCTCATCGCGTGTTCATCGGGAGAATGCTCGCATTGACACCTCAACAAAAGGTTAAATCATCAAAACTAAAGAAATTAATAATTTTCTTGTATATTCTAAAGTTTATAAATTTTTTTTTTAGGGTTGGGGAATGTATGCACAGCTGCTAATAGATTTGTTCAAGTTTCTGGCTCCATTTTTGCGAAATGCCGAATTGTCTAAACCAGTGGCGTTATTATACAAGGGAACGCTCCGCCTATTGCTAGTTCTTTTACACGATTTCCCAGAATTTCTTTGCGATTATCATTATGGATTTTGTGATGCCATTCCTACCAACTGCATCCAAATGCGCAATTTGATTTTGAGTGCGTTTCCAAGAAACATGCGCCTTCCAGATCCTTTCACTCCAAACCTGAAGGTTGACATGCTTCCTGAGATCACTTGCGCCCCTCGAGTTTTGCCTAATTTTGCTAGCATGATTCAGCCACCTAATTTTAAGAAAGATTTGGATTCTTACATAAAAACAAGAGCACCAGTTACTTTCTTATCTGAATTACGCAGCAATTTACAGGTACAGGTAGTTAACTTTTTGTTATTGAAGGTTATTTGATTTTGATTACTAATTTTTCTTTTTTTATTTAGTTGTCAAACGAACCTGGAATGCACTATAACATCCCGTTGATTAATGCGCTAGTACTGTACGTCGGTACACAAGCAATTGGTTACATAAACAGCAAAGGACTGACTCCAAGCATGAGTACAATTACCCATTCGTCGCATATGGATATTTTTCAGAATTTAGCTGTCGATTTAGACACGGAAGGTCAGTTTCTTGACAGACAGACAGACAGACACAAAAAAAAAGAAAATAGTTTTTAAATTTTCTTTATTTACTTTTATAGGCCGATATTTGTTTTTGAATGCAATTGCGAACCAACTTAGATATCCGAATAGTCACACGCATTATTTCAGTTGCACTCTTCTTTATCTTTTTGCTGAGGCCAATACCGAAGCAATTCAGGAACAAATCACCAGGTTTGTATACTTTATAGATATATATTGTGTGTTCTTAAAGTGTAGTTGATGTAAATTTTCCTGCAATTTCAGAGTGCTGTTGGAGAGGCTAATTGTGAACCGACCTCATCCATGGGGTCTTCTGATAACGTTCATCGAACTGATTAAAAATCCAAATTTCAAGTTTTGGAACCACGAGTTTGTACATTGCGCGCCTGAAATTGAGAAGTAAGTTTTCTGAATGAATGTGTCAAGAAATTATCTATTTTAATTTTGTAAAATTGGGCTTACAGGTTATTGGAATCGGTTGCACGTTCGTGCATGAGTCAAAAACAACAGCCCAAAGGAATAAACGAATAAGGGATTTAATCTGTGATTTTACTCAACCGGATTTGACCAATTAATTGGATGACTATAAGAAGATTTCAAATCAAACATTTACACAGATGATGTGCTTTTTTCGGTGGCCCAGTTTCTGCGATTTGACTTTTTTTTTCTTCTGTTGTATGACTTATACACGTAAAAAGTTTTAAAAATGAACTATAGTGCCCTTGGAAAGCTTTGATTTGCGTGGGAGCAGTCAATGGTGGTTTTGTGGATGTGCTGGGAACAACAAGATGAACTCAAATTAGCACCGCCTTAATACTGTTTGATACTGGAAGGGGTAATTAAAGTGCCCTGCACTCCCTTTTCTCCTACTCATTGTTGCAATATAATATGCTTCCGTAAGTGAAAAACATGGCTTGGAAAATAACTTGCAACAACCAATAGGATGACGGTCATTATTATCTCTCAGGTAGCAAGTACCACCTTCCTCTTATTACCTTTTTTTGTTTACTTTTCGTTTTTCTTTTTTCCTATTTTTTTTTAAATAAATAAAAATAATTCATGATAATATAAAAATACAACCACACAATTCCATTTTCGTATGATTCATGATGTGCAGAAGGGGTTTCATCCGCTATTTCATGAAATGTATATTTTCATTTGCCAAAAATAGAACGATATTTTTGTATTTGGCTTGATGGCAAAATGAAAGCCACGTAATTTCATTGATACATTGCACATATATCGTGAATAATAAGTTAAACTGTTTGATCTGGTCTTACAAGAATGAAAAAGTTTAAAAAATGGGGATGGGTGGAAAGGTATAAATAAGCAAAATGTCAAGTTTCGATTCGATCTTAATATACCAATCTATTTTTTGTTTTTTTTATTTTTCTTTAAATTTATAAAATGGCGAATTAAATTGAGTAATTGTAAATTGTTGATATAGGTATCGGACTATTGGGATTTGGGGATTTTTCTTTTTTAAAATTTAAACAGGATTTTCTTAAGTTTTAGTTTTGCAGTATGAAAATTGCTTTTGTATCTACGCAATGTTTTTTTTTTATTTCATTTTTTGTTACTTTTAATTTTCTAAATATGCAATAATTTCGTTTAATATTTCATGAAAAAAATTGTAAATCAATGTGAATTTAACATACAAACACGAAATTGAAATTCAGTTGGAAAAGGTGAATGCCGTAAAACTTTTAGCTAAGAAAAAAACCAGATTCCCATAATTCACTATTGTAATGTAAATCATTATTGTAATGTAAAATCATTATTGTAATGTAAAAAAAAACAAAAAGCAAATTCCAGAGGAATTAATACTTTTGGTTAACACGCCAAATTATGTAAAGAATGAAATAACTTACTTTAGTAAAAAACAAAAAAAAACAAACCAAAAAAAAAGTATGTAGTAACGCTGTATTCATTTAGTTGTAGAGATTGTTATCTAAAAATTTGCAAGTTAATAAACAAGTTTTCTCTGATTACGAGACTTGGTTTGAATGAAAACAAAATATTACATTGCAAATTACGTTTATTTTTCAGAAAAAGAAATCAAAAATACAACAAACCATTTGATTTTGATTTTTTTTTTTACATGACATCACAAGCAGTTAATTTCAAAACGGTAGAGGTCGTTTCTTTCAGAACGAAGTTTACAACAGACCGGGCCAAATATCGGGATGTAATTGATGCAGGGCAGGTGTAAAAATCGGCCACATTTTGGTCGTTTATATGATCATTTTGATAAAGATCAGTGGCTTCTTTGATTATCTGAAATTGGAATGAGATAAATCATAATAGATATTTTATTTAAATCGATTTTGCATTGACTTACTCCATCCATATCAATTGTGCCTTCAATTATTAGTTCGGGATTACGTTCCAGGATAATTGATACGACCATAATGAGCTGAAACATTGCAATTATCGAGCGAGATAAATTGAATTACTCTATGTTAATATTTACCTCTACTATAACTTGTCGGTGATCAGGTTTAGGTATGTTGTTTAACATGTCTTCAATTAAGATAGAAAAATCCATCTCTTGCATTGTCATGTTGGATATCGTAGGTTGCTAATAAAAAATAAGTTTTATATTTGTTTCAAAGAATCTTTTCTTTTTCTTTTACCTGTGGTAAATGATGTCCAGCTATTACGATTCCTCCAGGTGATTTAGTCATTATACCCCAAACACGATTGTAAAATTCTTTGGGCACTCGTCCCAATGCACCCTCAATTTGTCGTTGAATCAATGGCGTGCATCTAGTAAAGATTTGCATTTAAAAATTGGCGACAAATAGAGATGATACAATAACTTACATTGATCGTAAACGCCAGTCAGGGACATCTAAGACTTGATAAAGCAATTTTCGTAACTCACTCGGTGAAAGTTCTTCTAAGTTTCTTGATTGCGGTTCAAAATGACCTGTATATAAGTCTATGGCATGAATTATCCACCTAAAACAAAGTGACTAATATATTATCATTTTGCTTATGTAAATAATTGTGTACAAAATTATACCCAATTCTTAATTTCAAAATTCCAGAGAAAAAATCAGGTTGATTTAAAATTAGTTTTCCTATGTACAATAAAACTTCCTGCTGCAATACAGTTTGGTAGGGATCGTGTATATTTTCGTAAAGTATTTTCTTTGCTTGTCCAGGATTAATTGGTCTTTTAATAACCACTTCATTCTGACCCATTACTCCTAAACTTATCTAAGAAAAGAAAAAAATATTTTATGAAAAAAAAACAGTCAGTTGTGTTAGTGTCATGCTAATGTTTACTTGTTTTCCATTTACTAGTATGGCTGTTATGAAAGGACTAATGCTTTCTACAACTTTCTGTAATTTACTCGTGCAATAACGTAGAATTTGCCAATGCCGGCACATGCCGCACTCTCTAGCCAGATTTTCTAGACGATCCTTGACATTTTTTGCTGTGACAAAACAGAAATTAATACTGGACATTAATTTAATTGACCTTAACTCACATCTATCCACCATGTATTTAGGCCCGTGACGGTCTAATATTATTCCTAGCAGTTGACTTTGACCATAATGTGTATTTTGGCAATTAAATCCTCGAATTAAATCCTCATCGGATTTATGAATATATTCCTAATCGTTTCAAATTTTACTATTTAAAGTTCTGACAATCATGTTAGACACGAATTTTATCATTCAACTCACGCTGAAATCCGGTCTCGATTCAACTATAGCAAGTGCTTTGGGAATATCTGTAAGACTCTGATATCCCGCGCTTCGGTGTTTTACTTGAACGAAGGGAAAAAATTCGATGTCCAAATCCAAAGAACTCGAACTTAGAAAATCCAAATGTTCCATGCATGCAGCTCCTATTATATTCTGTGATAACAATTTAGTTAAAAGTTAAAGTAAAATGCAATTATAAGTTTTGTTGCCAGTACCTGAACTCGTCCCACTTGTACTTTCATTTCGTCACAAAATCCACCTTTAAGCATGGCTAGAAAATCCAACATTTCTCTGAATTTAACGTCTCGCATGTGATCTTCACGTAGCAGGATACAAAATGTTGGCCGTCCACGCAAACGCCAATAGCGGCCCACGAATCGTAGTTCATTCTAGTGTTAAAAACAATTTTTTATCTAGAATGAATATACTACTAAAATGCAAAATTCCAATACCTTGATATCATCTATCAAGAGTGACAGGTCATAAGACAAATAAAAGTCTCCGACCTCAAATACAAGTGGGTAGCAAAGAACTGTATTTCCCAAAAGTCGATATAACTGAAAGAAAAACAGTCACAAATTAATTAAATTAAAGTAAAGTAAATAAAAATACCGTAAATCCTCAATTTGTGCGCGGGTCTCTAAATTGGAAAATAAGTGGATGGAATTTAATTTTTTGTTGTGATCGAATAATAAGCTAGTCTCTAATAAAGTTCGGGGGAAAACTTAATTCTGCAAATAGTGCGCGGGTGCACTATTAGAGGATTTACCGTATAATAATTGAAATTACTTTGCATGTCCCCAAGGCGCCAATGGGCCGAGGTGGTCTTCCTGATAAATTTAAGCTGTGATTGACACCCAAAAATTGATATGCCTATATTTTTAAAAAATTATATTAATACATTCATTAAATTTCTTTCTAGTAGTTAAGTACTTTAACGAGTTGGCTTTGTGACCATATTTGTATGGGTTCCACTTCGTGTGGAGTTTGCGTTTGAATGCCGTAGGTTGCCATCATAGCTTGAAGCCGCATACTCTCAGCAATCAGAACTATTTGCACTACAAGGTCTGTAGCTGTCCCCTACAAAGTAAGAAATCTATTAATAAATATCATATTGAACTTAAAAACAATTGTGTCTATTAACACAAGAAATCATTGAAAATGAGTTATAATATATTTTTTTCTCGTGTTAGTTGACATGTCTAAGATTAGCCTTAAACTATACTTACACTAGACGAACTCTTGAACAAAAAAAAGAACAGAAAATAAAAAAAAAATTGCATATTAGTTAAGCCAGACAGAAAAAAAAAGGCTTTGTTATTATTTACAATTTGTTACATCAACAACAACAAAATACTTACTTGAAACGCAGAGTATCTGCCACTCCTTTTTGGGCGGCAGAAGGAGGGAAGGTAACGACGAGTGGGATCCAATTCATTGATGTGAAGTAAATTTTCAACTTAAATGAAAAATAAGATATTAAATTAGTTAGAAATTCTTAAATTCGGGTATTTCATACCTAGCAGTTGCGAAATTATGTATAAAGCCTGACCCCACAGAAAAACTCTGTTTTCCGGATGAGGAACGCGAGGATTTGCACCTGGATGTTCTTTTTCGTACTCCACACAATCATCAGGTACGTAATAATATTTAGGAACTATCAATTCTCCATAATGATCAGTTCGGAGTTTGTCGTGAAGAAGTTTCTGATATTGTGTAACTTGAGTGGGAATACTCTTGAATATACCTTTTAAGAATAAATTAAATTTTAAAAATAAATTATAAAAAAAAATTGTGTAAACTAACCATCAATAATCATAAAAACATAAAATAATGGCCATTCAGATTCGATACCGCCGAAATTCTGAAATAATTTGTTGTTTACTATTAACTATACATTTGTCATGCCGTTCATGCTCACCTTTACTTCATCCATCTTATAGAACCTATGGTTAATATTTTCTTTAACCGTACCGTAACCATCTCTTAGAAACCTTTTAAATCCGTATTCTCCTTTTAATTTTCGGACTATTTTATCTTTCGTATCCTCATAAAGATCTTCATCGTGAGTGGCAAAGGCAGGAAATGAGATTACTGTCAGCAATGCTGCATCAGTATTCTAATAAACTAAAATCAGTAAAATTATTTCATAGACATCTCATCTCCCTATTTACTTTAGAGCTGGATTCTCGAGGTAGTATAGTTTCAAAAATACTTCGATTTCGGTTGTGTGCATCGATGTCGACGTAAACAACGGACCAGGCCGTTCCTTTTTCACCAAATAAATTGCATCCATTTATGGTTTCCAGCGCCGCTTTTACCATTCCAATGGAACTATATTTGAATATAAATAATCCAGTCTCAAAAAAATCAAACAAATTTTTAATATAAACCTTGCATGGATTTCGGGAGTACCATTATTGTACTTGGTACCCCGTTCCCACATTCCAAAATCGGGAGTTCGATAAGCACGCTCGATGTAATACACCAAATTCTGGATGAAACAAACTTCATCCATGCTATAGATAACCTGAAATACGCAAATGTCAATATTTATCCTGTGCAAACTGATAAATCCAGACATACTTGTAATCCGGAGGTTATCATTTGAACCAAATAAATTAAATACAAAGACGGTACGTCAATCTGAAATGATAAACAGTTGAAGGAAAATAATTTTATTCAAATAATTTTTTTTACTTGTAAATGTCCATACTCGTCGCACGACATGATTGGTTCCCCAGTAGTTAAATTAAATTTGGAATGCAAAGCCATATCAGGAATTTGATTTTTCTTAAAACCTTCTACTAAATGCGCTTGATTCATCCAACAAAACAAAATTCCACGCATACACTTCACTGCACTTTGCCCCAATTCGTACGATTTTCCACGATCATTATCGATTCGTCTAGTAAATTAGAAAAACAACAAGATTTTAATAATTATAACAATAAATTTTATTTTTTTAATTTAAATCATTTACCTATAACCTTGATACAAACTCCAAATGGCCATTGCACAGTAAATACTATCTCTAACGTTCCCAACTTCAGTATT
>JAQFZO010001976.1:0-13634 GCA_034695885.1 Geophilus flavus
AACAAGGATATATTATTATTTGTTGATGTCAGGTGTTTCACCTAATGGCAAAACATGAAACTACTCACAATTTCAATTGATAGCATGCAGTGGGCTTCCAGTTTTTTTGAACATGATTGTATGAATGTTGTTGACAAAATTGTCGCGAGCGGCATTGACCGAAATAGACTCACCCCGGTCTATGTGGAAAAGTTTTGACACCGCTTCTACGCTTTATGGAAGTACAGGTCGAACCTCGATTTAACGAACTCGGATATAACGAATTGCTCGATATAACGAACAATTTATTTGGACCGCACTGCACTAAAACAATGCAAAAAAAATCTCGATATAAGAATTCCTTGATATAACGAACACATTTCTGGTTCCTTTGAGTTCGCTAAATCGAGGTTCGACCTGTACAGTGGAACCCGCTTACAACGTCATTTTTGGCACCGGAAAAAAGTGATGTTCACACTGTTGCGATTTCGCTTTGCGTCGCGATTTCTGATGTCGCTTCTGTTTTGCGGCGACCAAATTGTTCTTTGGTGATGCGATTTTGGAAATCGCACTGATCACGTTGCAGCAGGCCGTGTCGTCCCAAACATGACTACTGTCGTTGGACAAGTGTCAAAAATCTTTCAAAATTATAAAAAACGACCATAAAGCTTTTACAAACTCAAAAATATTGCTTACAGTCGTCAGTAATTTTTAAAAACTTAAATTTTGATGCCAAATTTTCCGAATGTTGGACACAAGCAAATGGCATCAGTCTGAACTGCCTGGCAATTTTACACGCGAATTGCAGTAGTGTGACATAATATCTGAACCCGCATATAACGTTATTGTGACGCTATAAGCGGGTTTCAGAGAGGGGAACCGAAAGTCAATGACATTTTTTTGTTGTTGTTGTTTAGATTTTGAACAATTTTGTATAGATTTTGAAAGATTTCTGGTGATTATGAAGGATTTCTGGAATTTTAAAAGCTTTTAGGAAATTTTTAAAGATTTTGTCATTAGAGATTTGGGATTTTCATGGGATTTTTGGACCTCACCAATGAGATTTTCTTGAATGTTGAACCCCTAGGTTTCATGTGCCTTCTTTTTTTTTCTCTTTTTTTTCTTCTTGTCTTCTGTAATATTTTGTCGTTTTGACGTTATAATCGACTTCCGGTGCTTGGGGACCGGAATTTTATGACGTTATAAGCGGGTTGACGTTCTAACCGTGGCCGTTGTAAGTGGGTTTCACTGTATAGTGAATTATAAATTTCATTTGATTGGGTGCCCTATCTGTCCCATGCTAAAAAAATTCGCTGAAACGAATTTTATTATAGCGAAATTTATTTATTCGGTATAAAAATATTCCAGCTAAAAAAATTTGTAAAATTCTTGTGAAAAAAAATTTTGCTAGAATTTGGCCACTTTTCTTTTGCAAAATTTTTGCACTTTAAACCATGCAAAACAGTAAGTCACAAATCAAAATTTTACAAAATTTTTGTAAAAATAAATCTGCTGGATTAAATTTTGCAAACTTTTCCATTAAAATAGCCACAAAAATCGAAATTTGTAAAAATTCTGACAGAATTAGAAAAATGCAAAAAAATTTTGAAGTTTGTTAGCTGACTTGAAAACAATTTGTCAATTTTTAACACCAGGTTGCAGCCTTATTTCTGGAAATCATTTTCAGAAAATCCCATTTCCAGGGATATTAGAAATTAATCCCAAACTTTTTGCCTTAATTCCCATCTCTGAGAAAAAAAATAATTAAGGTTGCAACCTTGTTAATAAAACATTAAAACACATACTATGACGTCAGTTAAATAATCTTGCTTTGGATTGTCACCGTGTTGTTCAGCTTTACCATTCACTGACAAAGTGTAATTATAATATCTCGAATTCCCAACCTAAAATTAACATAAAAACAATTAACAAAAGAATAAAACTTTTACATAAACTCATTTTATGGCTGTTGGTAAAGTGTAGGGTATGTGGGGGTATTCAGGGTACCATATAGGGTCAATTTATGTTCAAGTTGTAGTATTAAACATAAATTGACTCTCCCAACTAAAAAAATCTGCAGACAGCACTGCAAAAAAATTCAAATTTACAAAAGGAAATTCAATGTAAAATTCATTGCTAAATTTGATCTCTTAAATTTGTAAAATTGTGAGAAATTGACGTGAATCCGATTTTTCGTCTACTTTTGACCATAAACAAAGTTTGTAAAGTATATCTTTGCCCACAAGAAAACATTTTGTAAAGTACGGAGTATATTTTTGCCCACAAATTTACATAAAATTTAGCATTTGTAATTCTGAATTTTTTTGCAGTGCAGTCTGCAAATAACAATTCTGCAGTTATTTGGCCACTTTTAAAAATTCTATATAATTTCTGTAAAAATTTTGCATATTTTTAAAATTTTTGCATAAATTCTTAACTCGACAAAAAATGTCTGCAGAATTTTTGCAAAAAATTTCAGATGGGATTAAATTTTGCAGAAATTTTGCAGATTTTGCCTGCGTAGTTAATAATTTTCAAAAAAAATGCTAAATTTTTACAGAAAGTATATAGAATTTTTGAAAAACTGGTCAAATAACTGCAGAATTTTTGTTGCAGAAAATCTGCAGATTTTTTTCGTAGGGGGTTACTCCCAAAATCCTCTAATTCGCTTGCCGGATCCCCATAAAAGCCTTGTGGAGCCTTATAATCCTTGGCGTAAAAGCCTTTCCGGATTTTATTTAGTGAAAGTATTTATTTTTCATCTACACTATAGGGTACCCCATGAGTACCCCTACCTTACACTTTATCGCCAACCTCATTTTATTGCCATTACCAGTCCGTACCAGTGATCCCAACCGGGCGGAATGTGTTTAACACCGCCCGCTTTTATAAAACCGTATTGATTTAAGTATTTTCCAGCATAAAACGTCGTATAGTTGAGTTTTTTCAAGTAGGTAGCATAAGTACGCTGTTCAGGGCCCTGTTGCCATAAACTGCTACTACAGTTATACAAAGAATTATTCACAACCCCATGATTATGTAAATAAAGACCGGTTAAAATGGAGGAACGACTCGGACAGCAAATAGGTGTGGCAGCAAACTAAATAAAAAATTATGTGAATTATATGTCGTTGAAAATACATGAAAAATTCATACTGCATTTATGAAGGTCAATCCTTTCTCCCCAATTAATTTCCTCGTCTTTTCCATTGGTTTCTGCAAAATAAAATGATTTTTAAGTGATTTTTGAATTTTTTTTGAATTTTTTTGAATTTTTACTTACCATACCACCTATAGTTACATCTTGATCATCAGTTAAGATGAATAAAATATTTGGTTTACAGCTGATAACGGCAAAACATGCGGTGAGTACAATTAAGGAGATTGAAAAATAGCCCATGTTGAGTGTGCGACAGGTAAAATCATATGACACTTCATAAATTCAAAGTGTCTTTTTATATTTTTATGTTTCCTCTGAGTCATTGAGTAACCACTTGAATGTGATGGTGTAGTGATAAAATTTAAATTTACGGTTTATTTACTAACCGCTTCGGTGCCATGTTGTTATCTTCTAGTGAAGTCTAGTGACAATTTGTCAAAGAAAAGTTATGGCGCTTTCAGTTATTGCTTTGCTTTCTATTTAATTGATTTTGAGAGAGAAGGTAACAGATTTTTTTTTTAAGTTGTAGAATATTATAAAATTACAAATCAGTGAAAATGATAAAGAAGTAAATGAAGTGATTATGTGTGAACAAAAATTTGAAGGAAATAGGAAAAGAGGAAAAATTAAAAATTGTATCTATATCTATAGAAAATACTGATAAATAATAGAACCGAGAAAAATAAGTTAAATTTGACGTTGCAAGCATCGCACTGCGATTCTTGAAAAGCGTGTTCTAAAAATATCGCATGAATCTCCCTACAATCCCAAAACACGTCTTCTGAGACTTTACACTCATCGTTTTCTGATTTCTTAGCACTGAAAAATAGAAAAATAAAAAGTTGGTGATTTTTACATGTAATTTCTACATTTACATAAATATTCAAACTGTATAAAAAATTACAGGAAAGAAGATAAAACTTCACCCAAGCATGCAGGAATTTTTTTTGTCACATTAAAATAAAATTTAACTGAATACAGTCGAATCCACTTATAAGAGTGGGGTCAGGAACAGAGATTGACACATGAACTCACAAAAAAAAATTGCAAAATGGCTAAAAATGTTTATTTATGTACGGTAACTATTTTTGCATAAAAATAGCTTATTTTAAGAATAGAAATCATTTTAAGTCAATTTTGAACAAAATAACCCGAACTTGTTTTTTGCACACAATCAGTAGAGGTTTTTTAGTTTTAAGACCTTCTGAAAATCGCCAATTGATAAAGTACGTCGTTTAGAAGTCATTATTTCACTTTCAGATATCGAGAGTAATGAATAAACTACGTATAGATGGCGTAATTTGCAGGAAAGCTCTCATATCCGAGCCAAAATCACAAAACTGGTCATAAAGTTGCTCTTAAAAGCGAATTTTCAGTAAATCAGTGGGGAAAAATCAAGAAATTTGAAAAGGGCTCTAATAAGTGAACTGCTCCTTTATGCAGAGCTTCTATGAAGGTGGACTCGACTGTATTTCAAAACTAAGTTATAAAATTGATCATAACTTACTCGCAAACCTTCCCTGGCAGGAGTCTGTGTGGTGTTACTAATTTATTTAAACATTTTTCTGTCATGTTCCAACATTTTGGATTCGCCGCAAATTCTTTAGAGAAATAAAAACAATTTATTACAATTATACCAAACCAAAAAAAAATATCAAATCTTTTACTCAGTCCAGTTCCTCCACTTTTTTGAGACTTGCACATAGCTTTCTGTATCAGTTTAAATTTCTCTATGTAATGTTCAATCTGTAAATTATCTCTGCATGTTGTTGACAATTTTTCGAAACATATCTCCGCGTCGCTTTTAGATTCCTCTTCACACTTTGGCACCACGCTATTCGGGGGAATTTTACTCTTGCACTCGTCGATTTTTTTCTCATCGCAAGTGTGTGTGGTTGGTAAAGTTGACGTAACCGGTGCAGAATTAACGACGTAAAAACGGACTGAAAATAAAAATAATGAAACACTATGTATAAAAGCAAAGACCGCAATCTGTATTGCAGTGAAGCAGTGTCATTAATTGGAGCAAGGTCAGACTGAAATAAATATTTAGATGTGTTTAACTAGTAAATAGTTTAAGTGGCAGTTTCTTTTGTATGGAAATGGCAAGGGTATCGAGTGACACGAAGGATAAATGAATCGTATTACCTATTAAAATAGCCAGGGCAAAGAAGAAACGCATTTTGTAGTTGTCATAGCAGATCGAATGGGAGAAAGCACAACATCAATCGATAGTGCACACTGCTATTTACGTTGCGCTCATGGTGGCTTAAAATGGTATTATTTTATCATCAGGTTAAAAAAAAGTCGAGGGTAGAAGGAAAAAGTCTCTTTAGGTTTTTAAAACGAGAGTATAATTAATAATTCATCAACTGGAAACTGAGACTAGTTTCACACAAGGGCGGATCCAGGGGGGAGGGGATGATGTGGACGATTGCCCCCCCTTCAGTTTTAGAAATCCCAAACAGCATCACAAAATAGCAAAATTTTAAAAAAATCGTTCAAAAATTTTCAGAAAATTTTTTAAAATCTTCAAAAAACATCATAAAATTGCAAAATTTTCAAAAAGCGTTCAAAAATCTTCTGAAAATTGTTTAAAATCTTCAAAAATCATCAGAAAATCGTTCAAAATCTTCAAAAATCATCAGAAAATCGTTCAAAATCTTAAAATAATCCTTCAAAAATTCTTCAAATCATTGCAAACTCGTTCAAAATCTTCAAAAATTTTTCAAATCTTCAAAAAATTGCCAAAATCACTACAAAATCTTAATAAAAACCATTCACAATTTCCACAAATTTTTGCAGAAACACACCCCCCGCTCTCCCCACCTCCCACACCTTCGGAAAATTTTCAAAAATCGCCCCCCTTTGGAAAAATTTCTGGATCTGCCCTTGGTTTCACAGATGTTGTAAGATAATGATTGCTTTCTTCCTTAAACCATACAAGGTTATCACATGACTGTATAAAGCTTAATTTCTTGTTTATTCTATAAGTGATTAATTGGTGCATTATCTGAGAAAACATTGCCAATCCTTTCATCTGTCACTTCAGATTTCACTTATATTTGTTTTTGATATTGGATTTTCTTCTCCCAAGTCCAAGAAAGCTGTAAAAGAGTGGAACTCACATTTCGGAATCAAATAAAAAAGAAAATCTCCTTTTCTTGGATTATATTCTCAGACAGGAAAAAAATAGGAGTGGGAACCAGGACCAACACCAAAGTTGTTTTGTTATTGATAGTTTCTATGTTAATGGGAATATTGTATAGGTCAGCTGTGTTTTGATCCTTTTTGAATGTATATATCTATATAGCGTACTTTTGCGTGTGAGTTTACTCTTAAAGTTTCCTCTTTTCATGCTTGGAGTGTTTCCTACACGCCTGACTGCAGGCTGGAATATATTTTTTTTTGTTCTTCAAAGACCACCTAGAAGGGTAAAACTATATAACCCAAGCACTTGATCTTGAAAGGAACAACTGGAGCAAATATTACAACCTTGGGTGTTTACATCATTTATTTTGACGATCAAATTTATATCGTCAATAAATGTTGAGCAAAATTTAGATCTGGGCACTACTTCCGGATAGTTTGTTCAGGAAATTCAGTCATCATTAACGGGCATGTCTCAGTTTATCGCTTTTGCAGAGCATTTACTACACAAATAAACGCAAAACAACAGAGACCTTTGACAGTAAATTAAATTTATATTAATATTGCACAGTTAATTTACCTAGGAATGTAGAAATGTTAACCAAAAAGGCCACACAAACACATAAAAGCATCAGGTAAATTAATGGAGCTAGTTAATTTAAAGAAACTTCCAATTAAAAATCCATTTCCGCAAAACCATACAACAACCTACATTTGTGTGGAAGAAACTTCCATGCAACAATTTAAATTAAGGAAGGAAAAAGAAATTACATTTTCTGGGCATTTTGCTCACTAGAGAACTTCCTACTTGAATCTCTTTCATAAATAAATAAAGGGAGTGACAGTTATATTTCCTTTTTTGTGTTAAAAATTATTACATTTTTCAAATTTAATTCATAACACCACCCACTGTCCTTCCATAAACTCGCATTTAAGATCAGGTCTCATAAAGCCATGACCAGGCAAGGCATTAAAAAAAAAATAGAATCTTGAACTTTGAGAAACCTTACTTGTCCTTGTTCTTATATCATAAACCTTTACTAGGAGAGAAGAAAAAAAATGGGGGAAAATGTAGAAAGCACTGAGTCACCTCTCAATTTGCCAGTTTTGCAACATTCACCTGTGCCTCTAATTTGGTAACGAGTGAATAATTATGGAGAAAACAAATATAGAAAATTGTGCAGTGTCAGTTGTCAGCAAATAAAGTCTTTTACAGACTTTTTTCCGCTTCATTCTCAGTGGGAACGACTGCTCCGCTCCATTGCCTTGCACGGATTTGTGCGCACGCCTGCGTCGAATTACCGCATCAACGCGAGGCTCGTGAACCCTTTTACCTACCAACCCACCTCAATTACCCTTTTTAATATCATACCTATTCACGATTCCTATGTGAATGAATAAAAAAAACGTAATGATTAATGCTAAATTACCAAAATTAAACACTCTTCTCACAACTTAACATAATTACTCTCATAACTGTTTCCCCCTTTTTTTATTAATTAAAAATTCAAAACTTCACCTCAAGTGTGGCGCCCTGACTTGACCTTGAGACAAGTTGCGAAGGCGTGCTGTGCTAAGTCACTTGCAGCTAGACATAGTTTTCATCTCTGTGTTGGGCTTATCGATCAGTTACTTCAGGATGAGAAGTCAAAACTCAAAAGCATGGAGGGAATTCCATGGAAGTAGAAAAAACCAACAGATTTTTCCTCTTGTTTTCTTGTTTTTAACTGATTTTTTATTGTTAATTATGTTGTATTCAAACATCTGTTTTGTTGTCGATTGCATTCACAGATGGCGCCAGGAATACCTTTAAAATTCCTCATCTTCTGTCGGATGAGCTCAGCATCAGAAATAAAAGAGGCAAGAGGAGTCATTTGTTTGCATTTTAAGGAATGATGTCATATTTTTTTTTTTACAAATGCACACGGTACTGTTTGCAAGCCCCATTTTGATGCAGTATTTTATGTTTTTTTGCTGTCTTCTGCAAATTCAAATTGTCATCCATGATGTAACCGTCAGGAATACACATATAAATCTTCTCCTTTAAATCACCATACATTTCACGTCAAGATACACACCAACCAGTTCATCACGCATACCAGTATGCAGAAGAAGAGGCAGGATGTGCATAATTAAATACTGAACCCATGAGTTTGCATTGAATTGCATAGAACATAAACAGGGAAAAAAATTTGTTAAAATAGATGAAACATGGAAAAATCTGTTAAAATAGATGAGACAAATGGAAAAATCTGTTAAAATAAATGAAATAGATGAAACAAACGGAAAAATATATGAAAATAAATAAAAACAAATGGAAAAATTATTTGAAGTTGTGAAATTAATATAAAAAATCTATTGAAATCAGTAAAAATTTGTTTTTTTTCCCCTCCATGCATTTGAGTTCCTGAAATAACAGATCAACAACCAACCATTTTTCTGCCCAAGTCCCACCACACGGATGAAAACTACCTCTAACAGCAACTTGCAAAGTCAGGGTGTGCAAAGCACCGAAACTCCTCCCCCTGAAACCACTCACCAGCTGATTGGTCGACCTCCAGAGCCCCAGATTTAGTTCCCGACGTCACCGACCGTTCCAAAGAGCGATACGAGGGAAGCGCGCTTGCTCGCCCGCTCGCTCGCATTGCATAGCATTTTCCCTACCTCCCTCCCTCACTCCACTCGTCTCCACTCGACTCGATGACTCGACGTGGTGTTGGCACGGAGTGGAACACATTTTCCCGATGGCATGAACCGATTCACCTGACGTGGGAACCGAGTCCGAGCCCACAACACTCGCGGCGAAGGTGACATGGGAGCTAATGTGACCAAAAGCAGCTCCCTCTTGGACAGTTTGCCGTCCACACAAGCGCCTTTGCATGTGGTCATGTTGGGGTTGGACTCGGCCGGCAAAACAACGGCACTTTACAGACTCAAGTTCGACCAGTACTTGAACACGGTGCCCACCATCGGATTCAACTGCGAGAAGGTGAAAGGCACGACAGGTAAAGCCAAGGGCTCGAGTTTCCTCATCTGGGATGTGGGCGGTCAGGACAAATTGCGGCCCCTCTGGAAATCCTACACCCGGTGCACCGACGGCATCGTGTTTGTGCTCGACTCGGTGGACGAGGAGAGGATGGAGGAGGCCAAGATGGAGTTGCTGAAGACGGCGAGAAGCGCCGAGAATGTCGGCGTGCCCATCCTCGTGTTGGCCAACAAGCAAGATTTGCCCGGTGCCAAGGATCCGTGTGATATAGAACGAATGTTGGGGCTGCATGAACTGGGCCCCAATCACCTGTGGCACGTGCAACCTGCGTGTGCCATCATAGGAGACGGACTTGATGAAGGACTGGAGATGTTGTATGAAATGATCATCAAAAGAAGGAAGTTGAATAAACTAGCAAAGAAGAAGATTAGGTAGAAAAATTGAGTTGGAGGAGGCTATGAAAAATCGTTTGTTTATGTTTGTTTGATTGTAAGATGGCTGTTTTTCCAGCGAGTTTGTTATCATTCAGTGTTTATTGTGTGGTAAGGGAGGGGAATGGAATGGAGAGAATTGGCAGCAAAGTGGTTGGATGGGTGGTTTCACCTTGGTTTGGTTTTAAAGTGGATATAGTGGACCCCATTTTCATGGAATGGAAGTTTCAAACCCCTTGAGGGAGAACAACCCTTGAATTTTTATTTTTTTTTTGTTTGACTCTTCTAAGGAAGAAGGAGGAGAAGAAGGAGGCTCTTAAATAGGTTGAACATCAATCAAGGATTGAAAAATGGGTCTCCAAATACGGAAATCCTACTTAAACTTGGGATTAATTCACTTAAGAAAATTCAAATTTGGGTTATGAAATTCAAATACCGTTTATACTGAATGCCATGAGTTGGTTTTGGTTTTTATGACCTGCAAAAAGGAAAATACACCAGTCGAAGGATAGGATTATGAAATCAGTGGGTCGAATTAGGGTTAACTTTCAACAAGAATTTTTATTTTTATTTCCCTTTTTGTCTTTTTGTTGAATAGATTTTTCCCTAATGACAAAATGGCCCTGGTATGTTTTTATCACTCCCCTCAAGACAGATGGGGGTTTGACAAAGTGAAAGAACCAAACGAACGAACGTTGGGGGGTAGTAGAAAATGGCTTTGAGTCTGCTCTGTAATTGATACTCGTGGTACCCTAAAATCTTCTAGTAAAATGACAAAAGTTATATCCTGTAGATGATTAATAATTGCTAGTTTCTCAGTCATGATGCACTAGATTCCGATTTTTAACCCTATAAATTCTTGCAGATGTTCCTGATGATGAATTTTTAAAGAAGAAAAAAATTGTTTATTTACATTTTACAGCATAAATGATGTTTTGTTTTGAAATTAATAATTTTTTTTCTATGAAAACTGTTAAAATTTGATGTTAGTAACCTTGTAGAAGGAGGTAAACAGGTCATGTTACTACCAAAACAAAAATGGGGGACAAGCGCTAAGTAGATTGGTTTCGGAAATCGATGCACACAGACAGGTGCACAGTACTAAAATGGGGAGGACGATCCGAATTGTTTTCGAGGTCGTTTAATTCTCCCTTGACCACTATGGACAATGGGTACATGTTTGTCCTAATGTGTTAATGACAACAACAACACCATGTAGAAAATTACACAAAATTATTTATTAAATTTTTTTTTCTGCTAATATTTTTAAAAATTTAGTAATCGATCATACGGCACATTTTCTCGCGTTTCCTTCTGACACATTGAATTAACCGGATGTCGAATTAATTCAAAAAAAAAATTTAAAGGGAAAAAATTGCCCGGAAATAAAATTTTCATTAAAAATTGATATTGACGGTTTGGTAGCATCGTTTTCGGTTTATTAAACCGGTTATAAAATTTTATTTTTTACAGCCGTGTGCCATCATCTTTCGTATCAATAAACAAATCCGGTTAAGATTATTAGGTTTTAGTGTTGTTGTAGTTGAATTAACGGGTCGAAAAGGCAAAATAAACATTCTGACGAGTGTTTTTAGAGACGGGCTTTGCATAAACTGAGAAATATTTTTGTTAGAATTAAATGAAATATAATTGTAAAACAATTTAATGTAAATATTTAGGAAAATTGTCAAATATTAATTGTAAGTATAAGAGATTGTTGTTTAAGTAAAAAAAAAATGTTTAAGAAATATATAATTTTATTTCGTATACAAAAAAAATGTTTGTGTCATGTTTTTATTTTTTATTTTTTTACTTTTACTTTTATTTTTTTTTAAAAATATTTTCCCCCCACTGTACGTTGACCTCATCACTCGTGATAAGATCGATCATTCACGCCTGGTGTCTCTCAAGACCAAGTCGCGAGGACATTACTTTTGTGCTTGTTGCATAATGAGAAAAGTGATTGAAGAAGCTTTCATTTTATAATTGATTACGTTTCATATATGGAAATGTGATTGCACGCAATCCTGCTTTGTTATTATAGACAAAACAAAGCGTGATCTAAATAGAAAATCACATTAACACACTGAAGCGCAACGACACGAGATCAACGCGAGAACAATCGCGATTTAAGATGGCGGCGGTGACTGATGGGAGATGTGATCGATAAAGAGATTAAATATTGAAACCGGAGATAATATTGACATTATACAGGTAAATCTTGTTTGTGAATGGATTAAAATTATAGTTTGCTTGTTTTTCATAATGATGTGTAAATGTGAGAAAAGTAATGATGAGTAGACTTTATTTCTGGTGAAGAAAATAAATGATCCAGGAAGAAAGGGTATTAATGGTGTGTGTTTATTGGAAAAAAAATTAAGAGAAAAAAAAACAAGAAAGAAAAAGCTTATAACATTTTAATGGTCGAAAGGATTTGACCTGTTAAAGAAGATTAAAGTATCTTTTTTTCACTTGTTATTTTTTTCTATGGTTTTACCTTCTGGTGCTTTTCGTGTTTGTTTTGGCTGAGGTCAGTGTAGTCCAAGCACGGAAAGAGGTCATTTAAAGGGTCAACGAATATCCGGATTCATCATTCACTCATTGAGTGACCAACTAATAATTTATTTAGGTCGATTTTTTTTGTTAAAATTTTATTTTTACTTTGATACCTGATATTCCTTTGAAATTTAAATACAGTATGGTGTCATTGATCCTTTTGTAGATTAGAGTGAAATAAACTCAAGGTAAGTTTCCTTTGGGTTTATTATTTCAGATTTTTTTTATTTATTAAATTTTAAATTTTTTTTAATGAAAGGTAGTACTGGATTCAAGAATATCATCTTGCAAAAAAAGGAGAGATTGGACAGATAAGGTAAATGATCCTATTTCTGCTCTTGTAAAACTTAAGTAAGAATTAGATCAAGGTTTTCCCCATATAAAACTGGAGTAGACTAGAGTAAACCAATAATCAATAAGTGAGAAATTGATCCTCTTGGTCCTTCAACATTGCCCTTCCCATACACACCCAGTGGATTACTGTGACAGACACAACACATTCTGAAAAACAACTCAACCGAAAACACTATAGAAATTGTGTAGCAGAGAATATTCTGCAGACAGCTGAAGACTTCCTAGAGAAGTTTTCAGCTGATGGTTAATTGCTGAGTGAGCTAAACAAACAAGGTTGTGATTTTTTTCAATGTTTATCATTGCACATGTTACTTCCTTATTATAGGATGTACTAATCCATGAAATTACCTCAATTAAGTGTAATTCTAGATGATTAAATTGATATTTGGCCAACATTTAACTTAGTTACTTGAACCAAATGATTTAACATGCCAATTTATTAGCTAAGAAAAAAAATTTACAATTATACTTTGACTATGAACCTTATTTAGGTGGGTCTGCACCACCCTAAAACTATTTAGAGGTTCTTAGCACTTTTCCTATAATTACTCCAAACATGTGCTGGTGATACTATCCCATCATCACGTGCTTTAACTCCAAATTATCCCTCTAATAGTCACTTCATTATCTAATTATCAGGGAAATTCAAATTTACTCACAATTAAAACTTTGTGGGCCTCCATAGTACACTAAGCAAAATTGCCTTATTTTTATTGTCATGTAAACAAATAGAGTTGTTTCCCTAAACTGCTCCCAGAAGTGTATTTTAAGTAACATGGAAATGATATTTGTAATATTAAAGGAGAAATGACTAAGGATTATCCAATATGTTTAGAAAATCAAGTCCTGTAAAAACATTAGTGTTAAATTTTAACACTTCAAAGTAGGTAAGTTCATAAAGTACCTAAATTAAACATGTTTAAGGCAATTTAAACATCAAAAACACATTCCAAAAGAAGATAAAGTCCAAATTCTTCTGTTACTTTAGCTTTAAGGATAGTTTCAGGCCTTTCAGCCA
>JAQFZO010001977.1:0-13634 GCA_034695885.1 Geophilus flavus
CTCTTCTTCCCTTTTTTTAAACGTCATGGAGAAATAATTTCAGGCGGAAGAGATGCACGCTTTACTGCCTATTGAAAATTGCATGTGAATCGCGCATAATCCAATGAATATGTCGACGCATTAAATAGGCCTAGGCATAAATGGTCTTTTGTTCGGGGAAAAGAAGTATCTTTTAGCAGGAATGTTCAATTCCCAATCGAATGGAAATGCTCGGTGACAATAGAACGCTCTTAATGAGTAAACTCTTGACACAATTTTCTTTTTTTAAATTTTTTTTTATATATATATAAATTGGGGATGGGGACGGAGGAAATTGGAATCTTTTTAAATTTCTCAAAGTAAACCACCAAATGATTACTCATTCTGTCTCATTTGCTTTGTGAAAAGTGTTTCCACTTTGTCTTAAACTTAAATTATATTTTTTTCTAATTTTTTTCTCTTAGTACTTTTTTCAATAAAAAACTAAAAAATTAAAAAAAAAATGAAAGTGAGAATTTAGTGCGCAGTTAATAGTTTGTAGGTGCGTTAATAATTATGATCTGTTCCCAGAACAGTGGTCGGTTGTGTTTTATCTAGCACGGACCAGACCTGGAGCTCACTTATTTGACAGTTCATTTATCAAATGTGCAAGGGACTGTGTCCACCAGTCTATTTCGACTTCTGTTGCGCCTCCATTTTTTTTTCTTCCCAAACAATTTTTTTTTGTTATATCTCTACATTTCCAATGTGGCGCACAAGGTAAAAAATAAAAAAATATTTTAAAAAAAATAGAAAAATTGTCGCTTTTTCTATAGTTGCCTCATTAGAATTGATGGTCCCATCTGGTGTCTCTAATTTTTTTCTTTATTTTTTTTTGTTGGGTGAAGTTGAAGAGCGTTTTTAAGGGACCCTCTAGGCCTAATCCTCCAATTACATTGTTTTCCTCGGTCTGATTCGGCTTTCTAAATTGCATTTGGTGGCTTAACAGTTTTCTCTGCTTGTGCCAACGAGGTGAAGTGAGACACGCGAGGGAGTGGGAGACATCTTAATGGTGGCGGCCTCACCCGGGGTTGTTTAATAGACCACTCACCGATTGCCGCGCGGACCACCACCTACCGATCGACCTCGACTTAAATGTCCACAAAAAACAATTTATTCGATACTCGTTTTGACTCGAGGCCCCCTATCGACACTCGGTTTAATCAAAGTTTCCCACCGAAACTTTCCCACCCACATACGAGCAATAATCGTAATAGAGTGCACACACACACATCACACACACTCGCTAAATGAGAAAAATAACGTTGGAATATTAATAAAAATAAAAAATAATAATGATCATATCCAAAAAGTTTCAATTCTGTAAATTGTTCAAGCCCAATGAACTTCCTGTAGAAATTCCATTGGAAACCGAAATGAGGGTATTACACTTACGTAAATCCTCTAGTTGTGCGGTGTCTCAATTAGTGCGCGGGTCTGGGTAACTGCAACTCGACATGGAGGGGGGAGGTGAAAAACTGGCTGACAACAAAGTGACACGTCATGAGAGACGCGACCAACATGTGGGCTGACAGGCACAGTCGAGGCTGTTGTAGTAGAAAAGAGTTGAAAACCGTTGGCGAAAAGAACCCACAAGCCAGTGTGAGTGTGAGTGTGAGGGGCTGAGGGCGGAGCAAACACGGCGTGACAGTTAATTTCCGACCCGGGGTAACAAAACCGCGAAACGCTAGAGCTTTGTCACCTTTGGCGCAACCGTTGTGCTCGGTCTCTGCTGTGGTCTCAGATTAGAAGAAGCTTTAAAGCCGCTGGACAAACCTCGTCTCTAGTTTCAATCAAAACCTTGCATTTTATTTCCACTTTTTTTTCTCTTTCTGAGTGTGTGTGTCTCGATTTGCGCATTTTCCCGCTCGAGGGGTCCTTGGACGCCGGTCAAGATAGCTTGGGGTTCCCCCCATCTGATCGAATTTCCCTCTTTTGCCCCCTTCCTCCTTTTTATTAAAAATATTTTCATTAATCAGCCATATTTTGAGGCCCGGGCCCCTCGTGAGGGCCCCAACCAAGGACCCCGGGCCCCTTAGGAGGGCCTACAATTTATAGAGGCTATTTTTTGAATGTATGAATTTTAAAATTTAGTTATTTATTAATTTTTTTTTTTTGGAATTTCCATATTTGGTCATTTCTGCCCTCCTGATTTTGGTTGGAATCTAGGCCCCTGGGCCCCTGTGCTTGTAAATCTGTGTATTTACTCTCTTAACTGGCAATTATAGGGCCCCATTTAAAGGACTAAGCCTCGAGAGCCCTATAAGCATCCTCCCATTAAAGCAACACTTTATCTTCATAAATAATTCACTACTTCCCCGAATAAAAAATAAATAAATAAATAAACGAAAATGATAACGATTGCAAGAAAACAAGAAAGTGACGCATCATTTTCAGGAAAAGAAAAAACCTCGCGAAAGAGAAAATACAATTTGCTTTCTATGACCGCCATAAAAGCGAAATATAATTCGGAAAAAGGAGCAATATAGGAAAAAAAGACGAAGAAAGAAGAAAAAAAAACAAATCGCTGTTGGAAATCGGTTTCTCACAGTTCCACCGACACAATTTGCATAAATTAAACCGGACGATGCAACAAACGGTGGTTTCACCGCAACATCGAAAGAACCGATTTTACAAGGAAAAGCGTGGACAAATCCCCGTTGGCGATTAATGCGGACAATTTTTGACCGGCACTCACTCACCTCATCCATCCTCAGAGAGAGAGAGAGAGAGTGGGGAAGAGAGAGAGGGATTTTGCGGTCGGTCGTCGACCGCCACTTCACCCACCGACCGACTCTTATCTTTCGACCGCACCGTCTTAGCCCACTCGACGCGGATTAAACAACATTGGTACAGATGAGCTGGCTGGCAGCGATCGCACTCTTCCTTATCGGGTTTCTCGAAACACCCAGTTCAAATCGCCATATTAATAAGCGAGAAATGCGCTTTTCAGTAATTTTGATCCGTTAAAATTGTCCAGCACTAAGACCTTATCTCACTGACTAATGAGTCCTTATCTGGCAACGAGGCCAAAACACCAGCTTAACCTCTTAACAAGCTCGACACAAGGCGTTTAACTTTCCCTCTTCCTATTATTCTTACGCTAATTAATCTTCGCTACACGAGTTTTCCTTATCTCCAACAACTCTTTCTTTTCAACTTTATTTTTCTCTTTCTCTCTCTCTCAGACTTCCTCCTGTTCCCCTTACGAATTAATAGATGACGAATTAAATAAGTTGATAAAACTTATTTCCTCAAATTAAGGAACCCCCGTATAGTTGAAGTTTGTCATGCATGGGGGACCACTTACTTACGGGTACACGCCTACACGGTGTGCAAAACCCCTTCTTCTGTTTCTGGAAAAACGTAATATCCATCATAATTATCAGCTTGAAAACTCACTAGGCCCTTAATCCTTGTTTGCAGTAATTACTGAATAATGAAGTTGTGAAGAAAAAGAATAAATCGAGCGTGGCAGCAAAGCCCATAAACTCGATAACTAATGTTCTAAAGCAACTTTTGATTCGATTTTATTTATTTATTTATGTAATTAATTAATTTTATATAAATGATATGATATCATTAATTATATTCGAAGTATTCCAAACAAATTTTTAGTATTTCATCTCCCGGGCAGTTGATTCTGGTATTTTAAAGATTCATCGTTATAAAATCAAACATGGCAGTCAATAGAAGCAACCGAACCTGGACGATCGCATATATAAATTGCGATGTGTTCAAAATGTTCTTTCCATGCCGAGGAATGAATAAGTTATATATCGTCTAAATAAACCATACAATGTTTGTAAAATACTTTCTCCCGGAATTCTAGAACTTCGCAAAAGTAGAGCATTACACGATCCAAACGGCACGCGTTTTCAATTGCATTTAAAAAAATTCCGATCATCGTTATATTAATAATGTCGAATCCAGTTACTTAGTAAATCCGCTTTAATTCCGTCCGCTTTAAGTCCGAATTAACGAGGCTTTACTGCATTACAATATTCCCTGCGATATTTGCCCAGTGCAAGCAAATCGAGCTTTAACCCAGACTTGTATTTCAATAATGTAAATAAATATGTAGGACGAATGTAACTTTACACAGAGATAAAGGGGAAACGAACGAAGGAAGAACGAGAGAATGATAAAGACGCTTCGACTTGTTTATATGCTTTTGTAACCGGGGAAACGAACAGCGCAGGATGCTCGGCTCTTTGCCGGCCAATATCCGGCTCTCGTTTCTGATAATCTGGACACATTCTAAAAGTAATCGCAAAATATTCTCATCATATCGAGAAACGCTGCTCGACGAGCTCCATCTATGTGGGCAGAATCCATAAAATCTTCCATATTGGCATTGGCACTACGACCAATAAAGCAATTTCCACACCCTACTCCTCGACTCATATTACAGCCAAACCCATCCGACGGAAGGTGGGGGTGGTGAAACGTGGGAGAGAGAGAGAGAGGAGAGAGAGAAGGGGGGGATAGAGGGAGGAGGAGAGAGGAGAGGTGACGCCACCAACATATTAGACTTCTCGCGTGTCGCTTTAACTGACATCAGGCGGCGCCAAAATCCGCACCAATTTAATATTCGCGTATAATGGTGGCGGTGGAATGTCAAAAAATGTGGCACGGCCACACAAAATAACAAAATAACATCTCCACTCACTCGTGGCAACCGTGACAGAATAACCAAATCTGCCCCGACCTAAATTTCATTTAATAACGTATATAAAAAAATTCTTTTTTACTTTTTTTAAAAAAAAAATAAAAATTTTAATATTTTAAAAAAATATTTTTTGGTGATGATAAAAGGTCGAGTTTAAATGACAAAATGGTGAATGTTTGCGCGACTTTTACCGAAATAAATATTGGATTTAACGAATTCTCTTCAAATATGGCAGAGCAAACAAAAATGTTAGTAAATTAAAAGAATTTTTCGTACCTTTTATTTAAAAGCAAACATCGCCGTCTCGCAACTTTGAGTTGAGATCTCGTCAACTGGGTCGATAGCATTTCCCCACTTTTATTCCCAATTAACTCGCATCTGCACTTAACTGAAAATAAAAATAAAAATTTTTTCTCTTTTAAACCAAAAAATAAATACAACAACACAACACAAAACAAAAAGAAAAAAATTAATTCTAAGAGGATTTTCCTCGATATTGAGAGTGGGCTTCACTCTCTCACTCACTCTCGATCGTAGCGCCGTACATTAAGCCATTTGCCAATAGCAGGCTAACTAAAATTGACAAGGCAAACGCCCGAGTGTGTGTTGAGGTCAGAACAGAGTGAACCAACACCCAGTGACTCATCCCCAACACACAATGGCGCGCCCATTCGTCAGCTTGTCTGCCGCCTGCATTGCTCAAAACTTATTGACAACTCAACCCTTTCAACACATTGAAAACTTATCTTTATCGATGCTAAACCATTCAAACCGAGTTTCTATTCCATTATTCAACTTTTATATATATTTATACTGTTTTTTCTTTTAATTTCCAAACTTCTTTGCCTGGAATCGAATGAATGAATGAATGAATGAATGAATGAATGAATGAATGAATGATAGTCGTGACTAAGACCCACGTCCACTAAAGGGGAGCAACTCAGCAGGGACAGCATCTTTCTTCTTTCTCCCGTGTGATCTACGGTCTGTATCTTGACAACAAAAGAAACAGAAAAAATAGTAGATATAAGTTAAGGCTGACAGTCAAACGCAGGGACTGTTAACCCTTTTATTCCCATTGCAAATCGATGTTTGTTGCAAGGGCTCGGTATGTATAGAAACGAACGAGTGAGGCAGGCAAATTACACGACTCAAAACTCGATTCCGCATCAAATATTTCTTTTATTAATCAGCTTAGGTACGTTGAGTCTTTTTAATCCCCTTATTAATTCAGGTGTCGTTAAAGTTTTAGGAAAAAAATGTGATTTTCATTCTTGGATTAAAGTGGAGAATTAAATAAACAAAAAATAAAAATAATCTCCCCAAACAAAAAAAATTTTTTTTTCTTCTTAGAAATTTTTTTATTTTCTTTTTTAAGTAGCGTAAAATGTATTTTCATGTAAACCTCATTCTCGATCGGGGACCCATCAATCCACGAGTTCTGGTGAAAAACCCGCGGGATTGTTACACGGCACCAAACGGCAAATGTGTATAAATTTTCCTTTTATTTTTCACACACACTTCTTCAAATATAAAATTTAAAAAAAAATATAAATAAAAGTAAAAATAAAACTCTCTCAATTCCTAGTTCAATTTGATGAAACAAAATAGAGATGTGTAAAGACGTAAAAGGATTTTTTTTTAATCTTTTAGGGAGATTAAAATACGCGCAACTGAACCGTTGAAAAATTTAATCGATTACTCCATTCACAGATTCGGGCAAAGCAAAGAAGTAAAAAGAGAAAAAAAAAATTATCGATGAAGAATTCCTCTCTAAAAAGGGGCCAAGGGTGAATTTTTACCGAGTAAATTTTTTTTTTGTTTTCTTTCTTTATTATTCAGCAAAATGTTGACATATTTTATCAAAATTGATTAGGCCTATAGCTCGCGATGAATAATTTACTCGTAAATTTGAGTATGATAGATGAGCTTCGACAGCGCACACATCAAATAAAAGACTAAAATAAAAAGCAAACCTCGATTCCACTCACTTAATAAAATATTAATCAATTTTAATGGTAATTAATAAATAGGGAATTTAAAGTAATGCATGATCCATCCGGTTATAAGTTAAACAGGAAAACGGGCGCATTTTGCTTCGCTGCAATACGCTGCCAATACCTGTATCCAAACAATCTAATAACTTTTTCTCTATATTATATTTATTCTATTTATTTATTTTGTATGAAAAATTGGAAAAAGAAATGCTGGAAGGAGAAAAAAAATGGACGAGTGATTGGTAACAAAAAAGCAAATTCGGGAGAATATGAAAAGAAAAAGATTGATTTACGGATCAAAGTGGAAACAAAAAAATAAAAAAAATAGACGAAAAAAGTAGCAGGGAACATTTGACACAAGGGTGAAAGAGAAGAGATATTTCTGGCATCACAAAATTCTATCAATCCATGCGGCACACGAGCACAGGCACCAGCTGCAACCCACTGAAAAAGCCAATAACGAATCAGTACAAACTTATGCACAAAAAAAAAAAAAAAAATAATCAAAAAAAAAAATAAAAAGTTTTTCGACCAAACATTTGTGAGTTTCTCCCAAGAAAGAAAAAAAATTTTTTTTCAACTTTAAAAACATTTTTTCGGACTAAAACTCATTTGTATAATTCACTTATTTTTTCGCCATGTGCACACGTCATCGCTTCAGTTTTAGTTTTTACGAGCGAAAAAATGGAATATAGTTAGAAATGATTGCGTATGCTAGGCACAAATGGGTGGATATGGGCTCATATTTGCATAACATAAGCCTAATCCACACTCCAAATTCATTATGATGGAGAAGAGGGAGTTTGGGAAATCTTAACTCGGTGCTTGGAGAGAAAGCAACATCAAAAATGCATCAGAAAAGGAGTGTAGGGAGGGATGGAGGATGAGCGGGGACGAACGAAGAGGCGCCACCAGGCACACGCGCATCCTTCAAGTGCATTGTACGGACCCTGCGCTGCACTGCAATGCACTATGTGCTGCGTGATCCACAGCACGGGAGGATGCAATGCAAAGTGACTCGAGGCTGTGGGCTGTGTGTGTAGTATGTGGTTCTGCTTTCTATGGTAGCAAAACAGGAAGAGACGGCAGCAAATCACAACATTGCACAGTCAAATGTTTTCATTTGCACCATGTGCATACAAATTACACTTGCCGACTCTTCTGCTCACAGCGTTCTATATTGGAAAAGTTTCCTCTCCGAAAGTTGCATTCGCAAAATGCGACCATGTAATAAAAGCCACTAAGCCTTAATCCCGTGTTAAAAGATGGGTTGCAAACAAGATCGAGTTTTGTTGGGTGTTGTAAAGTCAATCGAAATAAGCCGAAGCATGTTTTTTTTTGGTTTCTGGTCAGGTTGATTGACTGGGAATCGGATGTCGATCAAGTTTTTGAGGTTTTTTGAGGTGTGGTTCTTGTGTTTGGTGGTGCCATTGGCGCCTTTCTGAATTTTTCTGGGAATTAGGTGTTAAATGTGTGGGGTTTGATGCATAAAAAGTGGAAATTGTTCGTTAAATGTATAAAATTACCATCTAAAAAATGGTTTGAATTTTTTAAGAATATTTGTTAGTGCCTTTGAATTGCCGCCTCGGTAAGAAAAAAGGTTAAGTTCTAATTGTGGCTTAAAGTGCACCATCGATTGGATCGTGACCACTATCCAAAAAAAGTTATTGCTAATGAATTTAAAAAGAAAAAAAAGTAGCGTCTACTGCAAAAAATTTTAAATTTACAAAAGAAAATTCAATGTAAAATACATTGTTAAATTTGTTAAATTTGTAAAATTGTGAGAAATTGACGTGAAAGATGATGTGTAAATCAAGATTTACATCTTATTTTAAGTGGTGTACAATAAATTAAATTTTGTAAATCTTATGTAAATCTGATGTAAATCCGATTTTTCGGCTACTTTTGACCACAAACAAAGTTTGTAAAGTATGTCTTTGCCCACAAGAAAATTTTTTGTAAAGTTTATTTTTGCCCTCAAATTTAGCATTTGTAATTCTGAAATTTTTTGCAGTGGTCTTTCTTCCACTACTGTATCAGCGAGTAAATTGGTATCGTTACAAACCATCGTGGCTATTTCGTTATACTAAATCGCTATTCTTTTTTTTTCACATCACTGTGTCGACAAGACACATCCATTCAGCCGAGTTTTCTAGGTGAACAATGCCAAAAACTAAAAACATGAGGAAAACCAAATACGTACTAAATTTCTAGCAAAAGCAAACTTTAATTTTTTTTTTTTTTTAAAAAGTCATGGCTGTCATGCTAATATTTATTTTATAAATTTTTAAATTCTAAGTAGCGACATCTGATAACAGATAGTGACATATGAAAATGCATGGCATTGCTATTACAAAGTTATTTACTGGAAACGAATAGCGGAAATTACAGCTACCACAAAATTGGTAGCGATCGCCATGAGTAGCGATAACGGTCACAACCCTGATTATAGGCTGTGCAGGATGTTAAACATTGATTCACCCTATTTTCCCCAAATCACTATTATTGTAGATATAAATTTACAACGAATTTTTATATAACCAGCTGCATTCAATATCAAAACAAAATTGTTTTGAATTTTAAAACGTCAAAACTAAACTTTGTTTTAATATTTAATTGCAGCTAAACTATGTATAAAACTAATTTCCTATGAATTGTATCACCATCAAATTAGTCAACTTTAATATTTCTTTAAAATTTTTAAATAAATAAAATTTGAATTATTAAATCGACAGGAAAATTATCTGACATACTTCCCTGCAATACGAGTATTGTAAGTAAGCTCGAAGACAGGAATCAAATTTTTTTTTTCCTTTTTTGTAAAAAAAATGGAAATCTTTTCCCGTTTCATAAATCTTTGTTAAAAACCTAATTTTTGACCTCATAAAAAATTTTTACATCACGGTTAAAACTTGCCCCACATAAAACCGTGCGTCATCTTTAGGCATCCCTATTCATCACGACTACACTAAGTAAAACACACACTCAGGAAATGCCATAAAACATTAAAGTAAAACAAAAATTCAAATGAAAACAACACGAAAACCCTCTTTCACGAACAAGTCGTCGTAATTTATGTAAGTTTAACTTTCATTACTAAAAAAAAAAGTAAAAAATGAAAAAAATAATGTTATTTCAGTTGAAATGCTCGTTTTAAAACATTTACATTTTAACTGAATAATTTTTATCCTCCAGAGTATTACTATCTTCAAATGTTACATGTAATACACTAATTTATGCATTTCTCTCTTTTTAAAGTGCTGTCAAGCTTTGCCTAATTTTATTTCTTATTTTCAAATTTCATTAATAATCTTCTAATGCGGTCGGGTTGAGAAAGCAAAGCCAAGACATGTCGAGACGTTCGACTCCGAGTGATGACAAGATTTTTTTTTAATGTAAAAAAAAATTTTTTTATCCTGGAGAGAAAAAAAAATTAACCTTGAACCCGAAGGTGAAAGAGAGATAGAGAGTGTGAAAGAGAAAAAAAAATAATTTTTGAGTAAAAATCGTCATTTTGATGCAATGGAACATTTGTTTGCTTTATACGGCGCTTTGGACATTAATTCCGACAGGCGAAAACACGGCGATGGAATGGAACGGGCATAATGTAAAATTTACAACGGAATCTGACGTTAGATCAATTCGACTGTCAGAATCAAGTATAAATAAATCTTTAGTGAAAGTTTAATAATCGGCACATAGCCAAATAATTCACTCTCGCATTGCGCAGTTTAGTTTATGCAGCCATTGCTATGCAATAACCTTCTATTTCGTATTTCCCTCGGTTTCGACTAAGATAGCCATCATCAAATACAATTTTCGCTCGAATAAAGAAAGAAAAATTGAATTGCCGGCGAAATATGAAGGTATGGTATACTGTTTGAATTCTAAAACCATCGTGTCACTCATCGCTCCATTTTTTTTTTTTATTTCTTCAGTTTTTTTTTATTTTTTAAGGGTCCAATCGAAGGGGCTGATGGGGCCATAAGAAAGGATTAAAGGCGCTCGTGTGAGAGAAAAAGCTTTTTCGTTTTCGACATAATTAAAAACACATTAAGGTCAGCCAAATGAGGAATATTTTTGCAGCGTTGAAAAAAAAAATGTGTTCAAAAGAATAATTAATTCTTAAATTTACCTCAAATTATTCTGCATGTTCCCTCCCTGATATTAATTTTTTCAAACTTAAATGTAAGATTTAATGATGTCATTAAGTCTTAATTGATTTCTACGGTAAGGTTTATATCAAACTAATTACGTAAATAAAATTGTTTTGTCAGTTTTTTTGTTTTTATTGATTATAAAAAAAATTTTTTATATATTTTTTTAAAAAATCAATTTTTGACTGGTCCATTTTCATTTATATTTATTACGTAATAAAATCAGGGGAGAAAGTGAATCACCAAATTATGAACCATTTTATTTTTATTATGGCCATTGAAATAATCCAATTTGATAGTGAGTCTAACTTATTTGCAAAATTAAATCTAAATGGGGAATTTTCTTGGAAAAAGAAGACCACTTACACTTGGTTGTTCACTTGTGCTCGTCTCAGCAATTCCTTTATATTTTTCTTTTCTTTTTACGAGGCAACGAGAAAAGAAAGAGCGAGTTAAGGGAGAAGGAAAAGACCTTTCTGATTACGGAGCATCCGAGCAGAAAACTGAAGCACAGCAGACAAAAAGGAATGAAAGAATGAGAGAAAAAGGAAAAGGAAAAAAAGAAAGTAATGTAAGACTACGTCTTCTTATTCATCGAGTCAAAAAATGTAGCATTATTATCAAAAATGATACTCAAAACTAAATGATACTCCTTAACGAGCATTGTCCCTAGTAATTCGACTGGAATTTCGTTGGAAATCATCGAATTGACGTCGATTTCAATTCGTGCGTAAATTACACGAGGTTTTTTTTAAGCGGGGGAATTTAAATTTCGCCAAAATTTATACCTGTTTTCGTGTTTCCGGTGTTGTTGATGGAGGCCTCGTAAATTAATGAACGTGTTTCCCTGGTTTTCCTTCATTACTAGATTCCTGTCAACGAAAGTTAATATAAATATTGCTGTCACGAGTCAAAAGGGTAAATAAGCCTAACTTTAAACTTAATCATTTACAAACTCACGAGTTTTATGTCTCGAAGGTTTCGCCAAAAGGAAAATTCCCGATTTTGTTTTATTTTCATAGAGTTTGAGGATGAGGAGTGATGAAGAAGGCGGACATGGATGTTTAATTAATTTTTACTCGGATGGTTATGTCTATCGCTACTGTCACGAGAGGGCGTCAGCGGTTATGCAGTTAAAAGTGTCGTAAATTGTCCATCGCAAATAAAATTTGCATTAATATTTCATGGTGAAATTTGACTGCGGTGAATGTCGACTTGTGGTCCATTCCATATACGCTAATTCGAACGATAAATCATGTTACGTATCGCCCAACTAGTTCAAAAACAAGCCGAGATAAGATGCGCCCATCGGCAATGGCTGGCGGTGTATGTTTTAAATCGCCGCTCTGACAAAAGATGGCTCTGAGTTCGTAACCTCCATCTAACGTCGATTTTTTTAAAAATTTTTTTCTTTTTAATTTAAACTTTCTACTCGAGCTCGAGTGTACATTTCCACTAAAATTTATAGCCGAATTACATTACATTTTAAAGAAAACTGCTCCATTATTTTTATCGCTTGTTTTCCCTCTTTTATTTTCTTCCTTTTATTTTTTTTTTCACTCTAATAAAATGTATCGCCAAGTAAAATTATAAGTTCCTTAAACCATGGCATTCCAACATATTCAGACCGTAAATAAACAAGTGAAAACACATTATCTATTTGCAGGCAAAACAAACAAATCAAACGTTGACACGCATTGCAAGATAAAACACTCACTTTCATGCATATTACTTCTCATTGAATTACATCCTTCTACGATCCAGTAGATCTATTTTTAACTCATTATTTATTATGCGCATCTAAAAATTTAATTTATCATTTTGCCATACCTGCTGAGAAACTGAAAACATACACACAAAATAAATAAATTAACTCTTTAAATATTTATTCCCTTACTATACCATACTTGCCTTTCAAAAGCTCCGTGTCTCTACGCAGTTTCGAAAAACGCTTCAGAAAACAAATAAATAAAAATATTTGCCCAATAAAAACAAAAATAATACTCGTATTTTAATTCATCAAATATGAAAGATCGTATAAATCGAACATCAAATTAAAGAGATTAAATAAACATTGCTTGGCAATTGCGAGTGCTTATGGGATAAGTACAAATGCTGTAAAAAGTATCACGTGTTGTGTATAGTATATAATAAAAATTGCTTTGGTGTTTTTATATATATAAATAAAGAGAAGATCATGTTTCACTGGTTCACAGGCCGCCGTCTTCCATCAATTTGTGCATATCGGCGACGATTTTCGACATGGTTTCGCGATATTCTCCATCTTTTCGAAAAAGTTTTTCGAGTAAATCAGGATCGGTGAAAAATCGAAAAACGTGATCGATGCGACTGATCGATTTGTCCGTCAGATGGGGTCTTACCAATTGAATCAACATGGTCCGACATTCGTCTAATGACTGTATGAGAAATATTTTATCGTACGAGTAATCGACTTCGAAGAAACTCACTACAGTCATGGACGTGGAATGAAATTTACGTTTGAATCGTTCGACCAATAAAAGCTCTTCTTTGTTGAATTGGTCGTTTCGGTAGAGAATTCCGATTTTTACAACGATTTTGATCACATTTTTAATCACTTTCTCCGCTTCTTTCTTGCTGTGACTTCGGAGTTTGACCACACGGTGGAGATTGTCTAATAAATTGCCCGTGGTTTCATCGATGAACACTTTGGCCATGCTTTTGTTCGACATTCGACTCAGGATTTTCTTCTGCGCTCGCATTCCGATGTCTCGAGCCCTGAATCCTGTTTCTGCCACTGTTAAAAAGCAA
>JAQFZO010001978.1:0-13633 GCA_034695885.1 Geophilus flavus
GAATCTACCTTTAAGCCCGAGGGAAATGAGAGAATATCCTTGCAAATTTTAGGCACCTAACTCTGGAAATTGGCTTTCCTAGCTGTACGGTATTTCTGCTGTTTCATGTGCAAAACAATGCATATATGGCGAATATTATCTTAGATTTTGCTCCGGCTAATTTTTGAATGCCAAGAGCTAGCCGCCAAAATTTTGGGCGCCCAATTTTGGCACCCATTTCCCTCGGGCCTTAGATGAGTCTGCTTTACTTAAGGACTCACAGATCCGTTAACTAAACCCCCTGTCAAAAACGTTTGACTTACAAAGCACTCTTGTTTATTTGTTACAAATAATGTGATGATAAAGCAATGTTTTCTGAACACCACCAAAGGGCCTTTGACAGTGTGTTACACGTAGAAATGGTTAAGTTAATTCTGGAAATTCTTGCATGGGAACTCTCATCGTTTTCTCAAGTTGCCAAAGAACAGGTTTCCCAGATGAGGCCAATCTTGGAAATTATTTTCGGATAAGAATCATCGAGAAGTTAACGACCATAGAAGGGCCCAGTCAGTCGTTACCAGACTGCTGTTAGGGGTGGAGTCTGGCCAAAGACCAAAACTTCTCGAAAATTAAAGGGCTAATAATACTCCTCCAGAAAGCAGCATTACCACACCACTACATCAGCATGTGTGCAACCACTCCCAGAAGATAAAGATTTGGAAGAAAAAAATCTTTTCAAACATCAAAATCTGGTTAGTTTGCAAAGAGTTTCCAAATGGAAGAGAAACTCTCTTTAAAAAAAATCCTCCCAAAACTTTAAGCTTATTGTCCATAGAAAAGCATCTATCCTCAAAGCAGGCTTATACACACACCATACCGTACCCATTTCATTTCCTTCAGCTGCATTACCAATTTATTTGAAAAGAAGAAGACAAGAAAATAAAAAAATACAAGTTCAGTGGGCTGTTTTCCCAGAAACAAGTTTTAAAAATTCATTACACCCTCATCTTAGCAGCTGAAACAATAGCTGCCAACTTGTAATCTGGAGAGAAAAATCAATTTGCAAATTCCTTCACTCTTCACCCATGATTGATATAAAATTCTAATTAAGTCACCCAAAACAAAAACCAATCTTGACAGCCAACTGCTCCATTTTCTAACCTTTGCACCTTTTTGCAAGACTCACAAATGTAGAAAAATGAGAAAGAAAAGTCAGTATCTTTCTTTAGCCATCTTCAAAAATCCAAAGCTTGGAGAGAGAGAGAGAAAAAAAACATCTTAAACCACTGCACATCCAATAAAACTTTTCCAAATCCCATCAAAGCCGTGCGACGGCTTTTCGGAAAATGACAATTTCTAGATGGTCCGTACCTGGAAGTCGGGCTAACTGGCGTGTATTCTCGTATAGAAAAAGGACAAAATCGATATTTGTACCTTTCTTGGTCTCTGGGATGTGAATAAAGCGAGTCGGTTGGATGTCAGTGTGCAATTGGCAAGTGGCACGACGGCCGACGCCGCTTTATGCAGTGTGGCAAGTCGAGCGGAACTAGTTCGTTTAATGTTTACTGCCTTGGAAACAGACGTCGCAGCCATGTTTAGAAAACACACAAAGACCGATAGTCTTGCCAACCGATGGACGATGACTTTGGCAACCGGAAGTCACTTCCTCGACCCCTTCTTTCTTCGTGACGAGATTAAACGACACGCTTCCGGAACGTAGGGTGCGACAAAAATGCCAAAAATCATTAATAATCACACAGAAAATGAGAGATTTTCAAATCTCTCTCGTTCCGGAACCCTTCCGAAAATAACGTCATAACTTTGCGAGATAAAAAAAATCCATTTTGTCTTCGTCGTGATTGACAAGTGAGTGCGAGACGAGTAATTAAAACGTTACAAGCCGATTTCTTTTAACCGTAAACCCAAAAGTTGCGCTAATGACTCGATATAATGAGCTTTCTGTCGATAACCGAACAGCTGGGGCATCCGAGTGTACAAATCTTCCCTTCATTAAACGATGAATGATTGATGCGTGACCTAATCCCTTCAAAAGCTCGCTCACCATTTGCTCACTTTTTTTATTATTTTATTTTTAGCGCAATGCCAAATTTCCTTATTCGCTTTGCCATTATTTTTCTCATTTTCGGCAACGGGGGCCTCAGGTGCAGAAAACTAGCATTTATTCTACTTATCACGCCAGATTACACACCAAGATAAACTGAGTTTGGGGAGAAAGAAGTAAAAAAAACCATCGATTTTAACACGGGCTTATTTTCCTTCAATTTCTTAAGATCCCAGAGATTCTTAAGGGTAAATGGGGAATAGCTAACTGCGTTTGTTTCCTGTTTAATTTTCGAGTTTAAATTGGTGACGAAGCCGGTGTTGTGGAATTGCGCTAAACAAAAGGTTGTAGCTCTATCGACTATGGAGGCAGAATTAATGGGTGTAACCGTTGCCATAAAAGAACTCTTATGGTTGAATCGTCAAGAACCCCTTTGGCAGTCCAATTTTCAAAATACGGTTAACAAAATAACAAAAATTGAATTTTGAACTTTGAACGGTGACTGGTGAGTGGCGGGGTGTTTTAATTTAATTTTTTACCATACAGGTTCACAGACCCCTGCATCGGTACAGTTGGTCTTAACCATTTTTTGCTGCGGACCCCTTTTGGCAGCCTGGTGAAGCTCATACTGTAGACCCCTTTCTCGGAATAATATTTTTGAATCCGATAAGCAAATTGCAAAAAAAACAAATTTTATCAAAATGTTGCTATGGCAAGAAGATTTGCCATTTAACAGCATCTAATCATCATGGTGATATCGAAGCATGGATGACCATAAGATGAGTGGAAACCTCCTGCTTACAAAATGGTGAGCCTAAAGGCCCATATGATCAGCGCAAGCGCATAACCAAGGCCTCCGGCGAGTGTGGTACACTTATGGGCATCCCATGCTGCTCAAACTGCAACTGAGTAGTTCTACTTTCTGTCACTAGGGCAATGGACTCTTAGCCACTCGAAAATCAACATCCTACATTGCGGGTCGACCCGTAACCATAAACCTTTGACTCGAATTCCAAGTCACGGATTGACTCGGTCTCACTTTAAGTCTTTAATACGTGTTTATGCCAGCAAATACCAGACCTTACAGTACATAAAGTTGCAAACAGAGCGACTCGTTCGGGTCCCTCCCTCACGGAGTAATCATCATTTTCATTACCCAAACTGCATTAAAGCCAATTACGCTTCTGTTAAGTTACTCGAGCGAATCGGCAATAGGCAAGAACAGTTTTCTCTCATTCTCGCTCTCTCTTCTCTCACTGCTTCCTCGGCCGCAATCTAATCTGGAAAACATTAAACGAGTGACATATGATTCTCTCACTCATTCATGGCACATTTCCAAACTCGGAGAAAACCCAATCCTACATCCGTGCGAGGCAGAAACGAGGCGGAAATGACGTCATTCCTTCCTTTTTCTTTTTTATATAATATATATTATATAATTCCGGCAACCAATGGTGCCGCACGGCCACGGCAGAACGCTTTTCTGGTGTTGAGACGCCAAACTTTTTGATTGGCGGAATTGACCCGGGTCCGGCCCCGCATCGCCAGGCGTTTTGCCAGCATCAATTTGATGGGAACGCCGCAATTTTGATAGACAAACGGCTGCGGTTCGTAAACGGCGACGTAATGCCGCGTTCGTTTCCATTCCCACGTTGCCGAAGCAAATGGGATTTCAATTTATTTCCACGAAATCCCACCGTACCCACTGGGAGCGACTTTCCATCCGTGAAAAAAAAAAATCTTCGCAAGCGATTTGCACCTCCGAGTGAGCGTAAAAGGAAACGCTTAAATTCAAACCGTTTTGCAAATGTCTGGAACCGAGTGTCATTTTTTTCTCCTTCTTATTTCTTCTTTTTCTTGTAATTTTCTTCATATTTAATTATGGAACTCAATTTGTGGGCTTTGGTGGGATTTCGAGGGCCCCATGGGGGTACTTCCGGTCGAGTGAGGAGTCTGAAAGTTTCTGGGTCTCAAGTAGACTTCCGGAACTCGGTGCCCCGAGGATTGCGTGGTTTTAGCGCCACCGGAAGTGTCGTTTTAGACTCTTCCAAATTGCATCGAACGGCATCGGTTCCTAAAGGACAGCAATTTGGCAGGGCTTTAAAAGACACTTCCGGTTGTGTCGGGAAGTAGAAATCACTAGGGTACTAGCACGTGTGGGTAACGTCGAAGTTCAGAAAATTTTAAGTCCCTAACTCGACCGGAAGTAACCATCGAGCTCCTTCCGAAAGGCCACACTAGTACACGCTTCCCTGCAGTTCTCGCACGTTTCAAGGGGCAAAAACCCACACTTCCGATTTAAGTAGGATTACGAAAATTTGAGGGTACCGACCTATAAGGGTATCATTAATATTCAGGAATTTCTAAGATCCCAACTCGACCGGAAGTGACCATCGAGCCCCTCCCAAAAGGCAATAAACTCATTCTAGCTTCACTGCAGTTCTTGCTCGATTCGAGATACAAAAATCCACACTTCCGGTTTAAATAGGGCTTCAAATCTTTAGGAAAATAAAAGATGAATCCATGAGGCTATCATAAAACTCACAAAATCTTAAATCCCTGATTCAACCGGAAGTTGCACACTCCTCCCCCATGGAATCACGACACCAATCACTCCACATCGACCACTTCCTTCTCACGACACGATTCTCCTCACTCTACCAAACCACGACTCACCGGGAGGTCGTTAACGACCCATTAACGCACTTTTACCTTTCTCTCTTCACCAACATTTCCCCCAACACCCCCAAACGACTCAACTCGACCCCCGACCAGAATTAATGACAAATTCGGCATCACCCGCAACGGAACAACAAATTTCTCCGCTTCCCTGCATCGCACTCGAGACGCAAAACATTAAAAAAACGCGACATTAACGAGAAAACACGCGGCACAAAAGGACAAATCTGACCTCAGGTGACCACGATGCAATGTTGCAGACCATTTTAACAAACAAACCAAAGACAGCTGTTGCAAACTTACGTAGACTTCTTCCCATTGGCTGACATAGCGGACAAGGCGACTAAGGCGCAAGAGACGTACGAGGCTAAGTAGTTTGGCAAGGCGGAGGATTCGTAGTGCACGCCCGGCGTGCAGGATCTGGAAACTCTCGTTAAAATCCTGTAAAAACCAATCAACAAATTCTAAATTTCTGCAAAAAAAAACAACAATTTCGTTTAAAAAATCAAAAAAATTTTTTTTTCATTTTTCACTCATGCAGATCGAAATCGGAAAATTCAAAAAATTCAAAAATTTAAAAAATTCGAGAATTCAAATGTGAAATTTTTTTAAAAATTTTTTTCATAATCAAAGAATCGTAAAAATTAAATAAAAATTGAGCAAAATGAAAATTTGTGTTTCAAAATGTCACAATGCTTGAAAAAATTCATGCAAAATCGTTTATATATATTTTCATGTTTCAAAATCAAATAAGTAAAAATAAAATAATTTTAAAACACAAATCTAATTCCATTCAAGAGCAAACGGGGGTCAAAATGGTGAAAAAGATTGTTTTTATAGTAATAATTTAAAAAATTAAAAATAAACAAAGAAATGTGTCAAAAATTGAGAAAATTTGTAAAGAATTCACTGAAATTCTTCACAAATTACAATCCAAGTGCAAAATTATTTAAATAAAATTTTTAAAAAAATATTCCCCCATTATATAGAAAGATGTAAAAAAATAAATAAATAATAAATAAAATAGAAAAAAGGGAAGAATCGTTAACCAGTACCTTTATGTTTGGTGTAATTCAGCGAAGAGATTTTTAAGGAATTTTTTTCCCACAGATAAAAATTCCATTTAAATTGTTTTTTAATTATTTTTATGTTTGAGTTGGTTAAAATAATCTAAAACCTTTTACTAGTTGACATACCTGCCTGCTTTTAATAGCCTTTGAAGTAACCACAAAGATGTAAGATGAAGTTGGAAAAGGAAAAGAAGATAGAATTAACCACACACACAGGGATATGACAATGACAACTAACCTAAACTTAATTTACAATTTTTTTTTACCTCGTAAATTTGTTAATTTCACTAGAAAAAGCTTAGTTAGGTGTATTAGCGAATGTTTAAGGAGACCCGCCATTATTTCCGGTTTCCAGTGACCCCTGATGGTGCATTTTGGAATTAATTTTGATGGGTTTGGGTGATAATCGGTAAAATTGAAGATTTTTTTTTTTTGGGGATTTTCAGAAATGATACTGACCGGTCAGTTGTGGGTAGGTGGGAATTGTTTTCGAAGCTGGTTGAGGCTGGTTTTGATGACAACCTAACCAAATTATAACTTGCGGTATGATTAGTTTCATAAATAAAATCGATGTTGTGATATACGTTATCTAGATAAAGTTTCTCCAGAAGATAATCTAGTTATAAGTCAGTTGCGTTTACATGAACAAATCATGTCAAAATCAAGAATCACAAAATCGTTTTCAATTATAAAACCCCCTAATAATGATGCACAACAAAGAGCGTGCTGTGATTGATCGAGTTGATCACACGACTGAATTATCAGGCGTCTGATTGGTTGAAGCAAAGCAGTAAATTAAAAATTGCATTTCTGAAAATCCCATAAAAAATCTCAAAAAGATTTCTTAGAAATCTATAAATCAGGCGACAATCCTGTATAAAATCTGGTAAATCACGCCTGATTTTCTTCATTTCAGGCCCACAAGTCGGCCATGTTGGATTCAACTCCTGCGCACGCATTGCAACAAACTGCAATTGCAGCTGCCAATGCATTTCGTGATCATTTGTCACGGAGCGAAACAAACTCGTTGCTTCATTTGACTCACTGTCATCGTGAGCAATTTGCTTTCTCGCACAAATGCGATCAAAAGTGCACTTGCCATTCAAACCTTTGGCATCCACGTAAAAACCCATTATACCACAAGAAAGAAAAAAAAGTTAATAAATAAATATTTTCTGTGTGTGTTTTCCAGAACTTCATATCATTGGAACAAAAAATTAAAAGCCGGAGGTTAGTTATTTGGTGGGAGGGCCTTCTTGAAAAAAACCTAATCCTCTTACTTACAATTTTGTTTGTAAATAAAACTCAAATCCAACTGCTCAATTCTTACAGAAGGAAAATTTTAAAAAAGAAAGAGAAGAAACTAAAAAAATCGACTCTCCTTTTGTCTACTTTTTGAGTGACAGCGTCCTCGGTTAGCGAAATTGGACTGAAGAAGAATCTATTTATTCGACCGGTCCTCGAAACCGACGTTGCATTTCATGACAAACAACCAAATTCCACTGAAACATCAGAATTCAATTTCATCTTACGACCGAAAATTCTGATAAGAAAGAATTACAGCCAATGGGATGTCTTGGTTAACCAGGGTTCTAACCAGCAATTAACCTTTTTAGGCATAAGTCCCTCCCGCTAGGAGCGCCATTAGGGTTGAGCTACTAATTCAGTGTCTCTACCGGCATGCTCCAGAGCATGCTCAATGTTCACTCTCTGCTCAATGTCTGTAGAACAAACATGGCTGGACTCTTAACATATTTTCATGAAAATCTAAGTGAAATGCAACACGGCATCGTGACCTAGGAATAAATAGATGCAAATTTGAAGTAAGTGCATGAATCAAGTATAATGATAAAAATGTATAAATGCGTGCTTTAAATGTAAAAGAAACAAATAAAATGGCTCAAACAAGCCCAAAAAAGTAAACAAAATGATGCTAATCAATGATAATGAATACAATATATCAAACTTAAATAATATATATAAGTCATGTGTAAATATATTTATATATATATATAATTATATATATGGATGCTCTCTTGCTTTATACTTACACCACCAAGCTCATCATTTGCACTTGCTTCAATTTGTGCCTGCTGTTTTAATCTCTGTGGATTTTTAAACAAGAAATATTATCATTTTTAACATTTTAAATAATTATTATCATTATTAACTTGTTATTATCATAGATTATTAGAACTTGCAATTCAAGAATCATATCAACAATGTCTTTAGTTTTGGATAATATTTAATATAATTTTTAGGAAAATTCAAAATTTCCAGGGACCATTCACAAATGGCCTTGTTCATTTTAAAACAAATTATAAAAATGTTTTTTCTTTTTATTATTTTTCTTTTTAAATCCTGAGCTAAAAATGTGTTATTATAATGATGATGGCAATGACAGATGAATGAGAGGGCAGTACCAGTCACTGTCACATTGTTCCAAGAGTTTATTCTTCAACAATTGTTGAAGGATCGACCATTTTTTTTATTAAAGTTTGGAGGTTTTGGGAGGGTTTTATAGTCACGTTTGGAGAATAAAAGAAGAAATTATTTCCATCTACTAAAGTTTTCTAATAAGGAAAAAAATAAAAGAATAATAATAAAAAAAAGCAAATAAGAGGTAAAGAGGAACTGCAACATTTGTGAATGGTTATCCAGGAAAAGGGGATTGGGAAACAAAGCCGGGGTTTACATGAAGGAATTGCAACACCTCTAGTTAAATGCGACATAAAAACTAATTTATTATTTCCTAACTAATTTTGATTTCTATTTAAGACTAACATAACATTTCATTACATTAGATTAGATTCTGTAGAAACTTTTGGTTGGATGTATCAACAGGAGACATTTCAGGCTTGGAAGAAGAGTTCAGTTACTCGAATCACCACCAGGTTACGGCTTTATCGTTGTCAGGTTGTGCACACAGGATGTGGCCGTGACATTGGATAGGAAGACAACACAATGAATAGCGGTGAAATATCTTTTCGTGAGAGAGATTTGACCATCTGTTCCACACATTGTCACTTCTAGCGACGTGGAACCGCCTAATGCGGCCTTTTGTTGAATTTGTCCGTTTTCTTGACTTTTTTCTTTGGGTCCTGCCCACATGAAAATGTGGTACCCAAGAGTGGAAACCCCTTTGCTTAAGATCGGCGCATGCGCATAACCAAGGTCTCGATTCCCAATGCATCGTTTCGTAGGATGTTTCCGCCGTTTTCATTTTGCTGCTAGTGACTACGGTCCATGCGAAACAAAATGAAAATGGTGGCAAAGTGAGCAGAGCATCCATCCTGTTGCCACACATGACAATGGCGCGCCGCTAAGCCATGAGGCATTTCCACTCCTTCTGTAGTCAACTCTTTGGTGGCGCAATGCCACGCGACAAAATTATTTCTATAAGAAATATGTAATTGATATTTTCCTTTAGATTAGTTCTTTGTTCTTTGTTCTTTGTCTGGTCACCAACAGATGTATGACTCTGAGCACTGAGATCCGTGGGTATGGTCGATTTCCTCATCGATTTCCTCATGCGAGACCAATCACCGACCTCATCCCCATCGAACACTATATCATTAACTAATCTTAATTTCACCATTTTAGAATACACTGATACATTAAGGAGTAAATGCTTTTTCCTTGAGTTTTTGAAACATTTCTTCATAACATATTTAAATAAACCTGGTGATGATTACGAGAACTACACATTCCTGCAAAATGCATCCCGACTAAAACCTTGGTAGAAAATTCAATTCTAAAACTTCTAATCGTCATCTAAAACATGTAAGAATCATGACTGTACAAGACTACAGCAAGATACGACTCACCTTATCAAATATTAAATGAGAAAATGCAATCGGGAGAACAAATGATAATAATTTACCTGGTTGAAAATGAGAAAGATGTAATCAAGAGGAATGGAACTGATGAGATCCAGGAAAAACCATGTTTTCAGATAATGTTTCGCTATTATTTTTGGGTCCAGGATTACTTGTTCGGAGTTATCTTGTTGCATGATACCTGTAGAGCGAAAGAATAGAATAAATAACTCATAAATCTCTACTGTTTTTTTTTTTTTCTCGCAATTAGCCCGCACACTCGACCTCTACACTACGGCGCTTTGTATCATCAAACTTGGCATTTTCTTGGCATTTTTCCATTAATTTAACCGAGTAATTGTATTGTAATTTACTAATGCACTCTAACCCGATTATTTTCATCCCACACATTCGCTAGATTCGTCTAAATTCCAGTCAAAAAAACCGAAACTAGGAATCGCCATTTTTTTCTGTAACGACGCTCTCGCTTGCTTTCGAGGGAAACAAAATTCCACCACTAGATGTCGCGAAACCACAAAAACCTCGTTTTCTCGCAAAAAATACCTGGATTCTTATAATTTATAGATTCGATACACCTCGTAAGGACACGTAGAAAGATATTTCGGAACATTATATTATTTTGGCGCGTGACATTCTAGCCGACGGACACGACTCGTGTTTCACTACCGCCCATTAGTTTGACATTATCAGTTGCAATTCCGCAGCAAAAGTCGATACATCAAAAAATCCTCTCGCGTGCAGTCATGAAATTACACCGCCCATAACATCGAAAACTCGACTATTTTTAATCACAACAAACAAACAAAAAAGAATAAAAAATGTTATCTCCTCGCATTTTCTTCTCATTATTTCCCATCGACTCGATGATAAATTAACCTTTCTCAGCCCGGAACTCGTGCACCCGACTCATCACCATTAGAAAATATCAAAGGAATCGCTATTACTTGCCAAATTTTCATACCAAAAAAAATATCGATTATCGAATTGCAGTTAAACTCTTGGAACCATCAAATAATAATAATCCGGAATATTGCTTCGTCAAAATTTTTTTGTGTGCGGCGCATGCGTATGGAAGGTTTTATGGGAATCTGCCAGTTGGCTGTCAGATCGCCACAAAGTGCTGTCATCTTTAAAACTGTAGTTCACACACTATCAATTGAATCGCTTTTCCACACACACAGACACACACAACAGCCGGTGATCGGGCGCTCATCATTTCTAACGCATTCATCACAGCTGTTGGGAATTTGTTGTGGATAATTTTTGATTGGCCATTACGGCTCATCGTGCATATATATACTACAGTCAGTGCTGGAATTTCCCTGAGAACTTCCAGCACCGAAACTTAAGCATGATGTTACAACGTGAGCGCATGCCATAACACGAGTTAACAGGCCGCCATTGCGTGTCGCCCTGACCTCTTTATTTACACTCGACAACTATTAACTAACACGAGTTATGGCGCTCTGGCCTTGATATAACATACATCACACATGCACCGTACATTTTTCACCGTTTATTTCATTTTCGAATGCACCTAATGACTTCTTTGCGCTTATTTCCAACTTCCAACTTTTGCCATCACATAATCAATCAATCAATCATGATATTCTTCCTGCCGCATTTCCTCTTTACCAAGAGAGACTTGTACTTTTATTCCTTCGTTATTATACGTAATTAACGATTTTACAATCAAAGCACCTGACGTTAAGAGCATTAAAGCGTCGATGGGATGGGAGGACGAGTGGAAGATGTATCGTCGTGTCGAGAATTTGTTGTATTGTCTTTTCGGCTTACGCGAGTCGATGCCTTTGGACTTCTATTTCCAGAATGCTAAATTTACTCTTATCGGGTTAATCCGTGTACGACGTGACCCGAATTTATTTCTTTCCAAGGTTGGTTTTCATGCTGCGATGCTGCGGAGATCAGAGTTTGATGGAGGCGATTTATACGGTTGCGTTTTGGGCCATTTGCGCAGTCGTAAATTAGACCGTGAGGTTGATTCGCGTTTACAGGTGCATTGCATGGCTTAAATTAACAGTACCTGGTGCAGTTTTCGAGGTGCATTAAAAAGGAACTTCCGGTTTTAGGGACACGAATTTTGACGTTTGTCATTGGTGTACTGAAATTTTCGAGGCCCTAACTGTACCTGAAATGTCTTTTTTTTTACACTTCTGAAAGTCACTTCCGGTATAGTTATGAGACACTCGAATTTTGAAAACACCGAGTTTGATGCTAACCTAGGGCCTAAGTAAACCGGAAGTGCCCCAAACCCCTTCCTACAGAAAATCAAAATACAAAAGCAACCCCTCGAACTTCACTGCATGGCACCAAAAGAATTTTTCTAGTAATTGATGTGGAATGAAGAAAAAAATAAAGATAAAAATGAGGAAATGATAAATTATCTAACAAAACCACTGTAAACACGCCTCTTCAGTACAAACCCCAACAAATCTTAAAACATACCCGTCTGTCCTTGACCCAACTTATTTCCTCGTTTTTTAAAACGCTTCGAACGGATTTGTAATCAATAAAACGTGACTCGGCGTGACCCGCCCAAACAACAACGCGAAGAAGCGTACGCAAATTACCCAAAAACACAACAAAAAATTACATTATCGATTACCGACTTGTCACATTTTGATTCCCTGATCGAAATTTCCCACCGGAAAAATGCGGGAAATTTAAAAAAAAAATTTAATTTAATTTGTCGCAACGCGTCGTAATTAGGAAAGTTTTAATTCCTCGAGATTATGTCCGATCGGTCAATCTTTGCCACGTTTTCTTCGAGGCAGCGAGCAGAGCGAGTCTTGTTGGTTTTCGGTCGAAAGGTTCGCAAGACCGAATCGATCAAACGCTGCGGTTAGGAAATGGAGTGGAGCCGAACAAGGTCACGAACCGAATCCAAAGTAAACTTAACCGATCAATTAAACGACTTTAACCGAGCGAAATAAGAAATTCCATGTTTACTAGTTAGCAGAAATTAATTCGATCCGAAAATCGACCGATATTTGGCAAACATTTTCTCTTCATGCGACGGAAGTTCCCGAGGGATTTCAACTTTTGTTGTTTTTTCTTTTATTTTCTTTGAAATTTGTAACTTTGTGTAATTTAATTTTTTTTTATTGCACGTGAAGATGATGTTACATGAGGGATCAAAAAGCTTTTTGATAAATTAACCTTTAGAACCCGAAGAATGATTTGCCAAAATAAGATTTTTTTTTTCTTCGAGTGTTGCGGGGAAAGTAGGGTGTTGGGGGATGTGAGAAACTAAGGTCGTATCGGATGACCATCTATATTATTAAATATACATGTAAACAAGTTTTCTATTGATTTTCTCCGACTCCTTTCATGTCTTCGACTAAAAGCGAAGAAAATGGAGTTTAGGCAAATCGAAAGATTGAAAGGACTTCCAAAAGACGAGAAAAATTTTGGCATAACCCGTGTAAACGGTATACGGTAACAATAACATAAAGGTAATAACAAATACAATTCATAACATCCTTAGTCTTCAAAAGTTTTCAAACAAGTTTTCCTCTTTCGAAAACTCAGTTTCTTCCACATTACCACAACCATCAATTTTTTCCCGGTTGTTTCAACTACCGTACTGACAAAACCCAACTAGGTTAAAATGTGAAATAAAAACCTCATATAAGTTAATGTAAATATTGTAGTTTCGTATTACACACCCCAATCGAGAAATGAAGATCTTCAATCTGTCCTCTTGAATCATCAGCAAACATCTATGGGTCAATAACGATACCAAAGTGCTCGACACACGAGACCAAAGTCACCACTCCAACTCCCTGACTTGAGTCTTGATGGATAAAACTCCACTCGAGATATTGAAATCCACATAAATTACCAAACAGGAAATTACTCCTGCAAGGCAGAGCTTACCTTAAGCTCGGGATTACAGTATACAGTAGCATTGCAGCTCAGTGGATTTAATTGATTGTAAAGCAACAAACTTGGTCTTCTGCTTCTTCTTCTTCTTCTTCTTC
>JAQFZO010001979.1:0-13632 GCA_034695885.1 Geophilus flavus
AAAAATCTACTGTGTAATTTGATTCGACTTAATGTCAACTGTAAACAACAGGAAACTGTATGCCTCTAGCCCTAAACTCTGACCTTGAGCAGAACACGTGGTTTAGTTTAGTGTGCGGTGCTGGCACTGGCACTGACAGTACCGTGTTGTGTGGTTGTGTTGTGACACGTTTTCAACGCGAGCCGAAGGAAATAACAAAAAACGATAAAATAGATTTCAACGCGAGCCGAAGCAAGCAACAAGAACGATAAAATAGGTAAGTAAATCAGAAAGTTTCTATCAGAACAATTCAAGGGTTAGGCGATGGCGATACTCAAGTGTATTATCTATTAGTAATGATCGATTGTTATCCATCCGCAATCTAATTTTGTTTCTAATCACTTACTTCATATGATATGATACAGTATTTACTGATTATTGACGTTATTTTGCAGTACTACTGCTATTTTACGCGCTTTACTTCCGTCTACCACTGATCATCGTCAATACCGGATGAAAAAAACCATGGAAGGCGATCAAAACGAAACTAGTAATTTAATTCCCACTTCTGATTTCCTGTCACACGATTTAGTCGTTATAACTTATTTTTTTTGTTTCAGATGGTAATGTCGCCACATGGACTTACGTAGATATTCAACATCTACTCAAAATTACTGAGAACGCCCTTCCGGAAAATGATCTACTTGCATACTCTACGGCTATCGATTTATTAGATTGGAATAGACTGAAATTCGGTTTATTCTCTGCCAACGAGTGCAAAGGAAAATTACACGAAGTTATAAAAAATCTGCGATGCCATAGAACGCTTACAGAACTTTTAAATGATGCCGAACACTTGTTTAAGTTCCAAGACGGTAAAAGTTCAACGGCGCCCGAACCGACGGCAGGAAGTAAATCGAAAAGCGATCAACCATCAAAACGTGTAAAAAATAATACTACCAAGATTTCTGTCGCGCCTACTGTTTCGCAATTAACAGAGAATGATGAAAAAGAAGCATCGCTGGCGTCAGATGAAATGGAGGTTGATGGATTACCAGGTCAAGACTCCGATGCAGATGAAACGAATAAATCAGTCTGCGAGATTTCGCTGTCTAATGTGTTGAAACATACGAACTGGTCTCATGTTGTTGTTAATTGTGGAGACAAAGTTGATTTGCCGGCAAAAATGGTATTTGATAGTCCACCCGAAGAAAGGCGGTCGTCAAGAATTAAAACTTTGAAAGCTGAAGAAACTGTGTCTGCAAAGAAAACACCGCGAACGATTTCACCCGAGAAAACTCCGCGAACGATTTCACCCAAGAAAACTCCGCGAACAATTTCGTCTAAGAAAACGCCGCAAACGAATTCATCTAAGAAGACGCCGCGAACGATTTCACCTAAGAAAATGAAGCGAGTGATTCTTAATAAGAAAACACCATCGAATGATAACTCATCTGCGATTGCTAGCTCGTCTAAGAAAACGACGAAAAATAATAGCTCATCCACGAATCGACCAATTAACCCCTTTATATTGTTCTTCAATGATATAAAGAGCAAGTTACGAGCTAAATATCCTGAAAAGAATCATAATCAAATACTCAAAGAATCGTCAGAAGTATACAAAAACTTGTCTCCAGTTACGAAACAAAAATATTACAGTCGCTTGCTTAAACTGAGGAAGCTTGCGCAACATGGACAGCCCGCCAAAACCACAGAAAGTGGGGGCAAATTAAAGCCAAAAAAGAAATATCCCAAGAAGAAAACGGTGCTGGCAAATAATTCCCCGAATCCGAACCAAGAAAAATTAACCAGAAATGCAAAAACCGCAGCAAAACTCATCATACATGATAATGCATTAGCAATCATCGGTAATAAGTCTGCGGTCAAGAAGACCACCAACACCCCTTCTGCTACAGTCACAAGCAACACTCCCGATACTAGTCAACCTCCAGACAACGATGTTCTCATCACGTTCTCAACACCTATCAAACAGGAGCCCGATGATACGAGCGAAAGTACAACCCCGGAGACGCCTGCGGCTACTGCAAGTACAGAAATTTCATTCACTTCGCTCCCTGAAACCGAATCGAATCGTTATTTGAAAAAAGACCTATTCTCAGCAACGAACTTACGAGATTATTGGGGCTATTTACAATATGCGCATGAGTCTTTAAAGAAATTAGTCCACACCAAAGCAGAAGAGAAAATGAATACCATCTACCGTTTGTGGATAAGTTTGGAAGATGAAGAGAGGGAAAAATACATTCAGAAAGCTACAAGGCAATGCTATCCCGAAAGGAAAAAACGCGAACTAAAAATTTATGGAAAAGTTAAACCGATTCAGTAAACGCAATAATATTTTGCCCATAATTTTGTTATTTAATTACAATTAACAAAAATTTTCTTTTTGATTTTTTTTACTTTGTAGCGATTTTTATTCTTTTTTTTTTCAATAAAAATGTAGTTGTTGCATTATAGCTTGTTAAATTGTCGACTCGTGTTCAGGAACTAGTAAAAGTTCGTTAACCCATAGTTAAGTAGAGAGAGTTCATATCCGCCTTTAAATGAAACCCCAACTCTGAGGTACGGTAACAAAGCCATAGACCATGACAAGGCGTATTCTTTTTCCAGTCATTGGCTTTAGTTTTTCTTTTTTCCTTTTTATTATATGCTTATAAATCCTTGACGTGGATTGATTTTATAAACCGACAAAACTGTATAAACATAAACATCGCACGTCAATCCGCCCACTCAGCGCTATAAGAAAACTAAAAGAAATTCAATATAGGTAATGAAAAACAATTTTAATAATAACTCGCATTTATTGGGACACGTAAATTAAAAGAGACTTAAATTCCGGTTGAATTGAAAACTTCAAATTTCAAGGATTAAATAGTTCACTTGTACTTCCGGTTTTAAAGTTCAAAAACCGGTTTCGGCGTTTTAAATTTGCTCCAGAATAAAAATATCGGTGTGTCTATTTTCACTGAAAATTTTTGTGAATTTTGACCAATTGTGCTCATTCGTACATCATTTCAACCTATTTTTGTTGGCGCACACAATTTTTACCGATTTTCGTTGATCAATGTTGTTACTGTACCTACCTTATTCTAGCTAACATTTCTATATTTTGACAAGTTAAGACGCGAATTGTTCTGATCTGAATTCGAAATGCAAATGTTTTGGGATGATGAAAATCAGTAAAAATGATGTGCGAACTTGCGAAGTAACGATAAAACGACGAGAAAATTTTCAGAGAAAATAGCCTATGCTGTAAAAGTAGGCTATTTTCACTGAATTTTCTGTGCACGGAAAATTTTCTGAGAAAGTAGCCCATTGGTTATTTTCAATTTTCAGTGAAAATAGCTTACGGCCTAAAAATATATCAGAAAAGAAAAACTTACCACGTTATGTCTTCGGTATGTCCCAAATAATGCCGTTGCCTATGTTTGACTTTGTCATATATAACAACTACTGTTGCAACGTAGTATATCAATTCTCCCGTAGCCAGAATCTTCAGGTTATCTTTAGCATCGTGTCCACGATAACCATACCTAATCTTAATTAAGAAATCTAATTTTGAAATTTATTGATTATTGTAATTGTCAATTGAAATCTTTCTTAGTAGTCTAACAAATCGTCAAAACGGTCAATAGGACATTGAAAATGACTTCTTTTATCAGGGATTTTCATCGGTTAATACCATCATAATTCACATTTTTACATTCGAAAAGTAATATCTGAGAAAGGGGATAAATTGCATTTAATCTGCAGAAATGTTAATTATTTTTGCTCTTCCCATTTATCGATTTTTTCCTTTCTGTTCACATGTCAAAACTGTTTACAATTATTTGTTTGTCGCTTAGCAACAAGTGAATTAGATTCAAGTTCATCGATCCCGATTTTAAGGGTACCTAGTGCAACTTGCACAATAGTACCGTAATTTAAACTTTAACAAGGTAGTTATTAAACTTACAATTGATTGGGAAATTTATTTCTATGATAAAGATATAATTTCGGTGGGAAAAATCGTGATGAATTGTAGGGAGTCGAGTGCTTAAGACACGAATTTTCGTCAATATTTTTATCCATAAATTTTCATCAGCAAAATAATGTTATTATAGTAAAAGGATACACCCAATCCAACTTAAGGAACTTCTCAGGAGCTGATAAATCACTTCGCAATCGCTGATGTAAGGGAGGATAAAAATCGCGGCGAGCGCCATTAATCAAAACTCTTACAGGAGCCATCGACGATTCATAAATTTCATTTGGAGGCGAAGGAAATTGCGGAGTATCACCATTTTCGATATTTGGGGTTTCGTCTGAAAAATGAAACATAAAACTATAAGTGCACGATATTAATTCCAGAATAAAATGACAATCTGCAATTAAATCAATTAAAATGTATGTAAATAAGTAGCATTTAATTCCATGCCAGACGTTTGAATAAATATCATTTTATACGTCAATATAACACCCGCTGTTTCCGCATTATCTTGTCAAGGCAAGTCTTTTCGATCTGTTTACGCCATAAAAACAAGTTTTTCTCATCAAAATCGTAACAACGGCTTCAGTTTTGTCAATAGTTGACTTATGACCAATTGCATGTCTAGGTATAGTATACGTACGTAGTAAAAATTTTATAAATAATAAAAACTTAGAAACAAAATTGCTTAACCATAATCTTACACATCTAAATAAAAAAGAATAAAAACTTACGTTTTTTGTCGAGTTTGAAGACAAATAGTTTTTTCGATATTAAAAAAATTGCACTTTTTGAAGATGATAGAAAGATTTTTATTTTTAGATCTAAAAATGACTTATTACAGTAACATAAAATGATTAATGCTTATCGTAATTATATTACAGTTTTGTAATAGCACCACACACAAAACAAAAAATTAATTAAAAAAAAAACATGCATAAAACAGAAAAATAAAAACTGAAATCTTATCACAATTTTTATCCCACAATAGGGAGTTGTCTTAATCTTAACAAATAAAATGGTAACATGCATTAATAAAAAAAAATACAGCTAGTCTCAGCAAAACAAACTTAGTAACTATTTTCATTTTCTTAATAAAAGTTTACTTCTAAACGTAAACTCTTCGTCGCTCCTCGTCCATTTTTTTATTTTATAAAAAAGTCTTATCAGTTCTTTTAACATCCTTTTTAGCGCCGTGCAGCAAACCCTGTGTCACAAATTGTCCACTTTTATGCCTGATTTATCACATATAATGCTTCACAAAAAAGAAAAAAAAAACCTTTCAAATTCGGTATGATCTTTCAAATTCGGTATGTTTTCAAAAATTTTAATTTTTTAGTGAGTGACATTGCAGTGAAGCTTATTTCATTCATAGCCAATTTTCTTTTTCATTTAATAATACTTAAGTTGTTTTTAAAAAAATTCTAATGTCACACAAGTTTAAGTTAAAATCAATTATAATATCCCGGATTTAAAGGTAGCACAGCCCTGTCCCCCCGCCGTCCCTTCGACTCGTAGTACGTACCTCTGTCCCCGGGGACGGGAGGGGCACTGCCGGGTCGCTTACCCCTCGTGTCTCGTCGATTATCGTACGCCACATGATCTTCTAGAGACCGGGAACTTTCTTTGCGGTTGTCGCCTCGTATCCGAGCCATGTGAGATTCGCCCGTATCCAAATAGAAAGTCTCAACATCTTTGAATTCGTTGCGTAATTGAGAAAAGCTTTTCACCTGTTAAATAAAATAATTTTATTCATTATATTTTATTTTACTTTAATTTTTTAAATTGTAAAAAATAATTTCAGTAGTAATATTTAATTTTCAATTTATTGAATTGCAAAATATTCAAAGTTGACTTCATGAATCACCCTGGAATATCGTTTTTCCCATTCGTCGACAATATTTGAAGGCCATATGTCACATTTATTTCGAGCGCCCATTTCATTGGTTTATATTTTGTATGACATCATTTGTAAACGACTAAAATGAGTACAATAACGAAACAAGAAAAAAAAATTTGGAATTCACCCAAGAATCTCAATGATTTTCGCGGGCACATGCTTCCACGCAATCATCAATTTGGCGTCGCTCACAAAACGTCATATGTCAAATGGTTGGAAAGCCCCGGATCGAATTTGACCCATCAATTTTCATAAGCACTTGCATCATTTCTTTGTACTCGTTAATGACAAATTGTGTGCAAATTACCTCTTGTCCACTGACTGTGTACAATTTTTTCGCTCCTTTTAATTTCAATGCTTGACCGAGATCCTCCAACACTTCTTCCCAGGGTTGTGCTGTTCTCAAATTGAGAAGAATGCGGCTCTGTGTCAAGAAAAGCAATAAAGTATAAGTAAATAAAACTGGATGAATGGGCGATGATTAGAAAGACGGGGAAGAAGGTTTTCATTGAGTTGTTTATATCGATTTTCTCCTATAGAGTTTTAAGTGCATCTAAAAAGCATGGAAATTGTCCAAAAGACAAAATAAAGAGTTTTCTATGCCGTGTTAAACACTTCAACTTGACAACGATTAATTATTGTGTAGCAAAGTCTGGCAAATATTTTACTTTTTACATATTTTATGAGAAAAATGTTTTTTTCTCTTACTTATTTAAATTATAATGATATGGTTTCCTTTGAGTGCCAATTATTTCTACAGTGAGAATTGATTTTTGTTTATTAATTTTTAATTTTTGCACTAGTTTCGTGGTGTTTTGGCCTTGTGTCAATTTAAATGTAAATATAAACAGAAAATATTTAAATTCAATTGTAAAAAAATTGTGTTTTGGCTGTGAGCAAATCTAGAAATCTTAATCTCAAGATGCTGCATCACTTGACAGAGTTCCAAATCTGAGAAAAGTAGGCCTAACTCACAAATCAGTAAAGATAAGAGAGATGGTTTTTTTTATAGATTGCTTTTCGTGTGCCATAACACTTATCGTAGGTAATATTGTCAACCCAGTTTTTGGGTTATAGTGCAGATACACACTATATTTAGGTCACATTTAATGATCCTGCCAGCCACATACATACACAATTTTTTATTATTTCATTTCATTTCAATCTAATTTACTAGATTGACATCTAGTAAAATAAAATGATAAAAAGTGATTGTTTGTCTAATTAAGCCGTTTTTTAATGACTATTTTGTATGTAAATCCATTAAAAATGGAAAAAAACATATCTAGAAAATGGCAAATGAGTTGAATTTATTTGAACGCAAAAATAGAATTAAAAAGTTCCATTCAACTTTTCGAATAACAAATTTCATTTCAAATAACCCGAATTATGGCCCATTACAGTCAAGGTTATTATAATTTTACTGCTCAGGTATTTATTTTTCCTTGGAATCTTTGTTTGCGTGTACACATTGCAAACTATTTGAACTGATATTATCGATTAGGTAACAAAATCAATAATTAGCTCAAGGAAAAAAAATTCATGTAACCTCAGATTCGACCTACTTGCAAGTAATTACCTACAATTTGGTCACGACAAATGGCTCTTCAACAACGTTTTTACCGAAGTTGTATAATGCAAGATCGGATTTGGCTTACAACATAACACGCAAACTTTTTTTATTGTAAAATTTTTATTGAGAAAGCGTGATTTACGGTCAAATGTCAAAAGTCGACATTTATCTTCTTACGTAAACACGTGTGTAAATGAACTAACTTTACTCATACACACCAATTTTGTGATTCTGTTTTATCGATCACAGTTATTCTAGAAGATAAACATCAAACCGAATGTATCAAAATAATTTAATGCTGAAAAGTTAATGGCCTCTAAATTCTACTGTATAGAAAATTTAATTTTTAATTCTTAAAAGAATTAAAAATTAATGTAAACAAAAGCAAAAACGAAATAAATTGTTTTCAAATAATTTACTTTTCAATTTATAATTTATTTCGTTTGTGAGTACAGACAAACTGCATGATTTCTTTTAACCATAAAACGTGCAGTTTGAATTTACATACAATTATAAAATTGTACAAGTAGAAAAAGGAAGTTTGGTGACAAAGTTCAAAAAATGGGAAAATGTACTTAATAACAAAATTCAAAGAATTTTTTAGTTTCTGAGAGACCGAACAATCAGGAACTAAGTAAAAAATCAGACATCAAAATCCTACGCCTACAAGATATATAAAGTTAATAAGAATTATTAACTAACCATTTAAAAAAGTTAATAAAAATTTAAACTTGAAAAAATTGAACTTAGCAGGTATCGTAACCGCTTACTTTACTTTAGTCTAGTCTAAAGGACTCACCTGGATTTTTTGATTCAAGTTATTAATGACTTTAATAACTCTTCCCTCTCGGGACCCTGGCAGCGAGCCATTATAAGGGGCGTCAGGTGACCATCGTTCTCGGACCCCGTTAATTTTCTTAACGGGCGGCGATGGTGCTCGGAACAATTTCAACTCGTCATTTATAGGATTTTCATATTTTAAATGAGGATTCCACATTTTTTTATGATCTGCCGTATAACTCAAAGGTTCGAATTTGCGCCGACTGCTGCACACGTACGAGGCCCCACTTTCAAACTCATCTAGTCTTCGAATTCGGACTCCTTCGACCGTAAAAATGTAACGGACACCCAATGGCAGGTCCGCGCGAGTCGTTAAATAGTTAAAAAGTGCTTCCATGCTAACAAAGTCCCTTCCTGGCCGAAACGACGTTTTAATCCCCGTAAAAAAGGGGTCACCATTTTTATAAAATGTCACCAAACGCGCTCTGTAGTCTCGTCCGGTGCCGTCCAACAATGGGTCATCGTAACCGTATGCTCGCAATGCTCCACCACGACTTTTACGACCTTGTCTTGTCGTCGGACCGGGTGTCGTTGCTGGTTTCTTTGTCTTAGTTTCCATTCTATACATAAAAAAAAGAAAAAAGAGAAATAATTAGAATACTTTCACTGCGATACGTCAATGTAGTGCCGGGAAGCCTCACTTAAGGCGGTCAATTCGTTTTATTTTTATTTTTAAAAGAATTATTTTCCGATAAAATGATTTACTAAACTATAAATCAGTTAATATTGGCTGTTACGGGGAATGAGACTAAAAGCAATAACTTACTTGACATGTGGTGGAATGACAGTGGTCGCTTTTACCACGGCAGGAGCAATAGCAACAGCAGCAGCAACAGCAGGTTTGACTAATTCAACTTTTCGAATAGCTTTCTGCGCCTCCTGTAGCTCATTATGAGCAGAATGTCTGCGCCCGTTTGGTGTCGATTCACGTTCCAATTGTTTTTTCCCATCAACCTTTGCAGGAGGTGGTGGAGGTGGTTTCGGTGGATCAATATGTTTTTTCACTGTTGCCGTTCCTGGTTTTGGGACATTTCGAACTGGCTTTGAACGTTCCGGACTCTGATGTACTGGCATTCGGTCATGGGGAAGAGGGTCTTTCCCAGCCGGTTGTCTTTGAGGAGGCCGAGGGGGAATATAGAAGACGGGAAGTGGTAGTTTAGTAGCCATGGTTCTCTTTCAGTTTTTATTATCTTGTCTGAATTGCTTTTTGAATTTCTAGGTCTTAAGGTGCATCCATTTTGCGTGTGAGTCGGTTGTTATGATGATAAAGTTAATTTGTTTCCCATTACTTCGTATTTCTGCATTGCTACAAAAGATGGGGAAACCTGAGGATAAATTAAAGTAATGAATAGTTTAATGAAATAAATTTAAATTAATTAATTAAAATATATTTTAAATAAATTCTTCTATGAATAGTAATTTGTAACACGATGTTTAGGTTACCAAATAAATACAAATGGAAATTGAGTGAAAAAAAAAAATAAATAAATAAAAATTAAAATTAAGAAACTAAAATCTTTCACACCGTTTACTGAAGTGTCAGTCGTCATATATGGTTACCACTGAATAAAGAATAAATATTTTTCCTAAGTCGTCTTATTTGCACAAGTGTAAACAACATCGATTTAAACTTATGAATGATGGGAAAAACACGTTAAACTTAAATCATAATTTAAAAAAAGTAAATATAATGCCAGCTTCATTAAAAATTAATTATTATTGAATTATTCAAATTTTTTATTCAACATATTTTTCCCCTCACTGTCAACTAATCAAAAAGTATTATTTTGTTTTCAATATAATATTCATGAGCCGACATGTTTTTAGTTTTTTTTATGGTGTTTGTTAAAAAGTCTTAGTTTTTTTTGATTTTCGATTACATTGACTAAAGGTTAATGAATTATGCCGAATTAACCGAATTGACTGGTCAAAAATAGCAATAATATAAATAATCAAACGAATAACAACTATGAAACGGCAATTTTTAACGACTTGCAAAATTAATAAGTTTATCATGAAGTAATTTATACAAGAAACATTCATTCGAACCAAATGAACAGATCTTATATTACAAACTAATATGAATAAAGAAAACTCACCAGAAAAACTACCGAGTAAAAGTGAATTAAATTGAGCACCAGAGAAGTGAGTGGAACGGTGGAGAAAATGACCGGTGGTCAAGCAAACTGTTTATATTGTCACCTGGACAACCAAACAACTGAATCGAATAGATCGCCGTGGCCAATCAGGAATTAGCCAACAAAAACTGAAATTACCGTCACGTTTCCAGTAATTTCGGTTCATCTTTCTATTCTTCTGACTGCAAATATTAAATGAACTTTTATTACACAATTATTTTAACATTCTTAATTAAAGAAATATACTTAACAAAAAAATAGAATAAAATAAATTTTATTTAAACATCCTTTTAAAGTTGACTTTGAAACTTTGAAAATACTTTGAAAATATTAAAATCAAAATTAAAACCCTAATTTAAAAAAAATCTAAAAATAAGAAAAGTGTTGGCATTGGCATTGAATTTATCCCGGAAGTAATTTTTTTTTCTTACTGCCATTTCGACACTGGTCAACGTTGATTCAGCCATTACGAGCCGTAATAACATATAAAGTATACAAAAATTGATTGACCGTCACCACCGTCAGGCTATTTAGTTCACATTTTCGACCTAAAAGTTTTCTGATGGTTTCAGGAAATAAAGCCATTTATTAAGTCACGCAGAAAATACGGTAACTCCTACTGCGTCTTTTATTCTAGACATGTTGTTTACAAGGAAGAAAATACATTAATGTCATCAATATTTTTTTTTCGATTTGTTTTAAATTCGACTTATTACAAGCAGAATAAAATGGATTTATTTTCTCAACGTAAATTTATACATCGCTTTTACGTTCAAGTACAGCAACAAAAAATCCTCCAGTTAAGTCCACTTGCGGATCGGTTCGCATGGCTCGCGTCATGTGTTTAAATCCCTCTTTCATACCTCTTCGTGGCCATTCGGGTAAAGCTTTAGTTAATTTAAACTTACCCCCGTGTTCAGCTAACACACTTGTCAATACCGCTTCGTTCTCTTCGGTAGAAAATGAGCAAGTGGAATACACAACACGTTTGACATTTGGAAATGTCAGTGCGTGCTTTAAACATTTTGTTTGAAACCACGATAGGTTACGAAGTCTATCGGCAGAATTGTTGGTCACAGTTGCCGAACCTTCCATGATTCGATTTGCCATTCCTGTACAGATAAAAAATAGTAAATAAACACGAATGACGAGTCTGTGACTATCATTTTACCTGATCCAGAACAAGTAGGATCCACCAAAATGTATTCGGCATTGCAAAATGGTTCGTCAGTCGGATCGATGCTTGTGAAATCTTCGCAACGAACTGTGGCGCATGTCACTTTGGATGTCTTTAAATGATTTTTCAGTGTTAAAGATCTAGCTTGATTCTTTTCCACAGCTATGATTTCTCTGTAATTATAAAATAAAAATACAAAAATTAATTAATAGTTGACCCAATTTTTTATAAATGTCAAAATTTGTCATTGCATGTACGCAGAATCATGCAATTTGATACAAATTGCTTATCTCGTTATCAAGCATCAACACTTGATGAGTTGGGAAGGAAAAAAACGACCTTAAATATAAAAGTAGGCCAAATCATTAACAACTATCATTTTTTTACTTGCATTTTATAGCTGTACATGTCATGTCATATAATATTAATTTGTCGTAATTTAAAAAATATGGAAACATCATTCTCTTACCCTTTATTTTCCATTATTGCTGCTAAGTGAGTCGTTTTCATTCCAGGTGCAGCACAAGCATCAATTACAACGCTGCCAGGTTTGGGATCCAACAAGCTTGCAGGAAAACAACTGGCCTGATTTTGAAACAGAGAAATGGATATAAAATTAGAATTGTATCTAAGAAAAAATTAAATGTTAATATAGATTTTTTTTAAAAATTAATTAAAAAAAAAAAACGGACTACTTAATATTTTGGTTGGTTAATTCATTTCCATGATCTGTATCTGTAATCTGAATTGAACCGTGATTGTTTTATGAGGTAAGGCAGGTGTTATAGTGCGTGTTGCTTATTCATATTTAATTCTATTCCAAATCATTGAGGATAATCTGTTCTCATGAAAAATTCTCATCTTTAATTTCATTTGACAAAAAAATGTTCAGATTGCAGGCTTTTGTTTGCGTTATTGGTAACACTCGAATAGTATTTCACATATAACACACCTTTAACGGTGGTGTGTCTAATCTAATCTCAAGAATGTCCAGCTAAACGTACAAACCGATAAAAATAAACGTTTTTGTACCGTTTCGAACGTATCCTGTGGCCTTTAATGGTTTTTAAATGAAGTGTTTTTTAATTTTTTTTGGGGAAAAAAGAGGTAGAAGAGGAAATCGTGAGAGATTTTGAAAGCTTTTTGGAGTGTTGATTGTTTTCGTTTTGCTTAGTTTTCTTTTCTTTGGTGATTTCGAAGGTTTTTGGGGGAGTTTTTATATTATTTGTGTAATTTTAAGTTTTGAGCGATGTAGGCTTGGACTAACGATACCATTAGTCCAAGATGTAGGCCACCAGTGAAAACAGCCACGGCCTACCTTTTAATTAGTTTATATTACCTTGTCTTGGATTATAATTTTGTGTTCTTGATATAATTTCCAATCGTAAAACGTCGTTCCAGTTGGAAAAACCAGCAGATCGGGAACGTGAAAATCACGCATAAAATTCCCAACAGTAAGTGATTTCACCAATTCGAGATACCTAAAGAATTTTCAGTTAATTTAAAAAAAATTTTTTATAAAAAAACTAATTTTTAAAATCATTACTCTTCGTAAGTAGTTCCAGCTTGGTATACAATTTCACTCAAGTTTCGACCAGCCAGGTTCACAAGAAACTCTTCCAAGTTGGAATTTAGAGTATTTACTCTAACATAGATCGGTAACGAAACTGAAAAGTATAATTAAAAAAAAATTATAATTTTAATTAAAATTAAATAAATTTCAGCTGAGTTCGTAAATCTATAATCAATTAACCGCGTACAAACTAATTTTTAATTTATCTCCAGTCATTTGATCACAGATTTAAGAATTCTACCTAATTAAACTACGAAACCCATTTTTCAACCAAATGTTTTTATTATCCAAACTATCACTTAGCAAATTAGTAATCTAGAATATCACCACATAAATACATTATATAAATTCAAAGTATAGATGGAATGGCGAAATATAAACATAATAAACGACTCATTTTTCTAATCTTCCTTGTCGGGCATGATAAGTTCATCACTGACAGGTTCCTTATAAGCTTGGTAAAC